>PVKM010000489.1:30908-106010 GCA_004027735.1 Carollia perspicillata | reverse complement strand
TAGTAAGAAATTAACTGAGTCTGAGACAAAAAGTCAACTAGTTAACAGGTGGTCGTCTGGAGCCCTGGAAGCCAGCGGGGAGTTATCAGAGGTCCGGAACAGATAGTCTGAAGTCAGGAAGCCAGCAGGGAGCCAGCAGGGGCTAATGCAGAGTGCCAGCTTCAATCTCTAAGTACACTTTTAATTTTCTACTACAATGTGGGGCCTCTTAACCATGCAGCTTGTGAACGAGAAGCCTCTTGACCCTGTAGCCTGGGAGTGGTCTTAGCCACGCAATTTAGAGAGGAGAAGGAGGGTTTCTGCCATGTAGGATGCAGTTTATAGTGAGGAAGGAGACCATGTGGCCTTGGGAGAAACTCAAAATAAGGTGACTCTCAAACCTTGAGGTCTGGTGAAAACTTCCCAGAAGATACATAAGTTTAAAACCTCAAAGGAACCAATTAGAATAAAACAAAATCGCGCCAGAAGGAAGCAAAGGCAATGGCAGCAGGGGAACCAATTAGAATGAGACGAAATCACCCCAGATTGTAACTACAGAGTATTAAGCCAATGGAGAAATGGGGAGGGACCAATTGCGTTAGGGATAAAACTATCTGCTTTGCACTACCAGTGTGTGCCTGCTAACCGTGGGACACCTATTCTTGCAAGACCATACATAAATGCCTTGCTTTCACTGTACTCCAAGTCTGTTTGCGGATGGGGTAAGCACATTTCTTACAGCCTCAGAAGCTGCAAAGGAATTCCTTGCAAAAGCCTGTCCTGCTACACCTTGATTTTTACCTGAACTATTAATACTTGTACCTTTCCTGAGTTTCAGCCTTATCCAGATAAATACACCACATGTTTTTCTGGACGATTAAATGGATGCTGATAAACCATATCCCAGATCCTGAAGGAGAAAGTTGCTGTGTAAGGCTGGTGACTTGGTTCCTTCCAGACGGACTGGAGAACTGCTTGTGCAAGTGGCTTAAGATAAGCAGATGCAAAACTTTTGGGGCTTTTGGCTAGCAGCCTGGTAGGGAGCGTGAGAAATGATGGGTCTTGTGGGAAAGGAGGGCTCTGAGCTGAGGTGCTCTGAACCCCTCAAGGTTGGAATGGTGTAAATAAAGACATGCTCCTTCTAGCATTAATTGTTGGGTCTTTCACCAAGGTGCTACGTGAACAGGTCCGTCTGCTTGCTTACAGTTTTGACAAGCTCTATAACACAAGAGCCCAGCCTGGGTTTTCCTGTTGTTTTATCTACAGTAAGCCCTTCCTTGTTTCACTGTTCCCAGTTTTAACAAACGTACACTCAGTCACCTGGACTCATGTTGTGAAATCTTTCCTGGAAAAAAAAAGAGCAAATGTTTAATAAGCAAATGTTTGCCCTGCCATGCAGGTAAATCTCTCAGCTCTATTACCAGTACAGGCTCCTTTTTTAATTTCTTTTAAGCGATTAAGAGGGAGGTAGAAAGCTTTTCTTGAATTTGCTGAGTTTTGCTTTTCTTAAGGTCAAAATAGCCCACATGCTAAAGCAGCACTTTTTGTTATCAGACTAAAGGAGTCTATTTACTTGCATGCATCAAAGCCCAATCAAAGGTGTTTGCAGACCACCCCCCCCAAAAAAAAAAGTAAAGATTTATTAGTTGTGGAAATGGCACCAAGTCCAAAGTCACAGGTAAGCTCCAAGACCTGGCTCCCAGGTGGCTTCTAGGTGATGGGTTATACAGGAGAAAATATTACTTTTGGTGGCTAAAGGAGGAGGGGTCATGGGCTCTACTGATTGGTTGAGGCCATGGTGGAGAGTAGTTGATCATTGTCCTGATGTCAGCCATGGCGATATTTTGTCTGGTGTCATGGGCTTGGGGCTGAAACACAACTGAGGTCAATAGGTTATCCTGAGTTTGATTGAAACTGATTCTGTGGTCAACAGACCTGAGCTTTTGTTCTTATGAGAGTTTGATACTGACCAGAATCTGATGTCCTAAGGGATTTATGATTAAGGAAGGGAGTACAGACGGAAAGGAGAAAGGGTCATATTAAAGAAATGGAGTTTCTGCATGGTTACAACTCTAAACCCCCTCAACGCCTGATTAACTTTCTTTAGGCTGATTAAACTATAATACCTTTGGGGTTAACTTTTCTACTAGGCTTAAAATCCTAATACTGTGTCAGTTTCTTCAAGGTAATCTCTCATTTTACAGGACTATAAATTGTCATTACTTCTATCAGTTGTATGTTATTCATTTTAAAATAAGAAGTGTGACAATAAACTTTCATCTTGCCAGAGTATCAAATGAAAGTCCCATTCAACATGGTCCTGCTTTTATTCAAGCAAGCATATTATTTTCTAATAACAGAAAATGCATAGCAAAAATAAAATCAGGTAATTACCATTTTATCATTTCCCAAGTGTGGGATAACTTTTCTCATTGGTGTTATATGAAAAAGCCCTATGACATTCAGCACTGTTGTAAAGATTGTTGTTGAGAACATGTGTATAGATGTAAGTATAAACAAAGCTAACCCCATATTTGTATCCCACATTAAAGTTTCATGCTGTGACCTTTGATGAACTTCACTGACCCTAGTAAGAATTTCAAAGCTTTGTAGTTCTCAATTACCTGTGTTTCTTAAAATGTAGCCATAAATATTTTTGTTAGTAACAGCTGGCATGCCATGACAATGGAGATAAATATCAAACTGGTGATAGTATTGATTATAAACAATCATCTATCACAAGACTACCAGGAGGTATGACCCCTGGAGCAACTGCATTCTTTGTCCCTTTGTCCTGTCAGTCATTAGTGTTAGGGTGGTCAGTGACATGGGCTGTGAAAGAATTCACAAAGAAAAGAAAGTGTAGAGAATAAAGGTTTTTTTTTTTTTTTAAGATTTTATTTGTTTATCTTTAGAGCGGAAGGGAAGGAGAGAGGGAGAGAAATATCAATGTATGGTTGCCTCTTGTGTGTCCCCTGCTGGGAACTGGCCTGCAACCCAGGCATGTGCCCTGATTGGGGAGAATAAAGTTTTTATTCACTCTCCAAGAAAGGAGAGGGGCATGGTGTGGAGAGATACATCAGCAATGAGGGGTGGGGACTTTGAGCTTTTATTGGATTATAACTGGATTTTAAAAAGGTAGGGGCATGGCTGTTGTGTGGACCCTGGGCTGTTGAGGCATGGTAACATGAGGCTGCAGTTTGTTCCAGTGTTATCTTCTGCCTGTGGCTGTAGGGAGTGGTTAGTTCTGTTCTTGCTTTCTGGTAATTTCCAGTCCTGGGAACAACCTTAGAAGAGTAAAATGGAAGTCAAGTTTTAAAAGGTCACAGGCCTGCTCAGCTAATGGTGCCACAGTAGCAAATGGCTCTGGCTTTACCCTTTCAATTAGTACCTGAGCTGAACTATATGAGTAAATAATGTACTATAACAGGAGTTTGTTAATGATGAATAATATGCAAAACTGGGATGGCTGTCTGCCCAGACCCAATTTTCCATAAGAGAATTACCATATAGTAAATTCTATTACATTCTATGGAGTTGCCTATTTCATCTTTTGGTCTAAAGACACTGTAACAGGGTGCAGCCAAGGGAAGGCCCCCAAATGGGGATTTGTAATGGGGTCCAGAACTCAGGGTGTCCAGGAAATATTAGAAAAAAATTATATAGGATGTTCTCACCTCCATAAGTCTGAGCTGAGGGATAGGACGATGGAGCAGGGACATTGAGAACTGTTTCGAATAGCAACAGTTTTGCAGCTAACCTCTAGAATGGTCTTTTAACATATCTATAGCCTTTAACTACTTTCATAGATATGTTAAATAGCTGTGGCCATGTTTTGAGCTAGGGAATGGGAGTGAATTCAACCCATAATATAACTGGGAGGCAACTCCCCCTGGTTACAGCACCTGTATGAGAGCTTAGAGATGACTGGCTCGACACCATGGGGCCACACCTGCCTGGACTTACTATGGCAGCCCAGTAAAGCTGGAAAAATATGGGAATGCTAGCTGGTGTAACTGATTGTGGGAGGAGTTGGAAATGGGGCTGCAGAGGAAGATTGGCGCTGGGATTTAAACCCAGGTGTGGGAGCCATGCTGGGGCTTTTAGGGACCACGTGGCTTTGGCAAAACTTGGGACCATGCAGCTTTAGGGTGTACCCTTTTTGCCACATGGCTTAGGAAGCGGGAGAGATTTTGCCTTGAAGAAAAGGGGTGAAAGGATTCTTGATGGTGGGCCATGAGAAGGTGCCACATGGTTTTGGATTAACTGGAAAACGTGGCAGTGACACAGCTGATGGTGCCAGAACTGAGGGGCTGCCTGAACCATGGACTTTTACTCCTTTTCCTGAGATACAGTACCCCAACCTGGGCAAAGGGTAGAAGGAAGGACTGTGTATTTGTGGGTATTCTAAAGGATTTTAGTATTTCTAATGAAGATATTAAGTCCTTACTCTAAATATAACGTCTTAAATAAATAATCCCTTTCCTTTTCACCAGTCTCTGGCATTGAAAGATGTCTTTCCCTGGTGGCAGGCAAGGTGAACCTAGTACGGGGGGGAACCCTTGGAGCACAAGGGTGGTCCATTCAGTAATAGTATATTGTTCACCCCCACCCTGGGTGTGTTCTGTAACACTACCTCATTATGGTGGCCTGTATACCTTTGCCCCACCATCAAACAACTTGATTTTCTATCTCACAGGATGTCATCTTGTAATGGAGTAGGTCAGAGCATGGGTTGCTTGGAAAGCAGGAGAACCCCACCATCCCCTCAAATCTGGAAAAAGGCAGGAGCGGGCAAGGGAAGAACACCCACAGATCGGAAGGCACATTATTTGATGAACATTGCATAACAAAGGAAGATTAAAAATCCATGCCTTCTTGAAGGGAGGGGCTGTGGAAGAAGGCTGTTGCCCAGGGCAGAGTGACTCATGACTTAGCGGTGGGGGAGAGCTCATACAGTGCCTGCCTGAGCTGCAGGGGCCAGATGCCCATCATGGATGCATGTGTGTGTGGCTAGGATTCTCTTGCCCTGACTAAAGATGGCAGCTGAAAGAGGGTCAAAGATACTGGGGAGCTGACAAAAATTGTGGATACTAATGCACCATAGGAAGAGCCAGATGTTCAGCCACACAGGAAGTTCAGAGCCAAGGCTTTACATTGGAGTGTGCTAAGAAACACAAGGTCTATTTTTTGGTCTGAAGGTGTGGAGGCCCATTGGAAACATCTAATGGTTTGGGGGTAGGGCTTGAAAAATCTGTGTTTTAACAAGATTACAGGTGATGCTAATGCCACTGGTCTGTGGATCACATTTTCCATAGCAACAATCTACAGTAGAGGTTCTTAGAGGGTGGTTCCCAAACCATCATAATCAGCACCACTGGCAACTTGAGAAAAATGCACATTCTAGGGCCCCAACCCAGACCTTCTGGATCAGAAACTCTGGGGGTGGATGTTCATATACAAGAACCCAATGCACATTATTTGTACCCAAGGAAAAAGCTGAGACTCAAAATCTACCTCTGAAAGTAGAGGACAGGGAAAGACTGCAGAAAGGGGATGGCCACTTCAGTGTGGTGATTAATAGAGTTTATTAAGGAAAGTTTACATACAAGGTGTGCCTGGAGCAAATACAGTACAAAATGGCCCCTCACTACTTGGCAGGTGCTAGAAAATTATGTAAGGTAAAGGTGTGGATAGTTGTAGGTACAAGTATGTTAATGCTACCAGATATAGGAATTGCTTTACATGCTTGACCAAGTCAGGAACTTGTTCCAGGAATCAAAACATAGCAGGAGGCAGGGGAGGGATGCTTATTTGTCAGAATGAACATGAGTTACCATCAGACAGTCTCTAAGCAGGGGTTGCAGAAAGCAACATCCATTCTGGCCTGGGGATAGATGGCGATTGTGTCATGGAATTGCCTCTCCTTCACAGTAGAGCCCAGCAGTGTGTTTTAGCCCAGCGGTCCCTAAACCCCAGGCCAAGGACTGGTACCAGTCTGTAACCTGTTAGGCACTAGGCCGCACAGCAGGAGGTGAGCAGCAGGCTAAGCTTTGCTCACATTACTGCCTGAGCTCTGCCTCCTATATCCTCACCCTAACCCCCAGAACCCTATCTCTCCTACCTCCTCCAATCCCCTCCCCGATCCCTTGCCATTAGAAGAAAAATTGTCTTCCATGAAACAGCCCCTGGAACCAAAAAGTTTAGGGACTGCTGTTTTAACCCACCCTCCAGGTGATTCTTATGCATGCTCTAGAGCAACTTTTTTCATTTCATGGCACACATAAACTAATTACTTAAATTCTGAAGCACACCAAAAACATGTATATCAATTCATTTATTCCAGACAGTTCTTGTTGTGTTGGCTGTTGTCCTTTTTTAAATTTGATGATTTAAGGAAAAAGAGTTCAGTGCCCCAGACTAAAATAGCAAGTATCGCATATTACTTTAAAATTTTTTAAAGTTTTAAATTTTTAAAAGTAATTTAAAATTTAGTAATTTTTTAGAATTTAAAAAATTCTAGAGGCACACCTGTTGAAAATCAGTGCTCTGGAGAATTTGAGAACCATTGCTTTAGAATTCCAGAGGGAAGGAATCTTGACCTCCTATTATTGTGGGAGTAAGACAGAATCAAAGAAAGATTACGTTTGGTTCTATTTATGTTCCAGGTATGAACAGTAAAATTAAGATGTTGTAATCTTGGAATCTGCACATACTTGCTTATTAAATATTTTTGTGTCCCTATCATCACAAGTAGTAGAACTTAGAATACTTCCAGATGTTTGGAACGTGCACACGCACTACAAAGGTGAGAGAAAAGAGATGACAAGCTGTGGTACTGGTACAGATGCAGGAGGTCACGGCTAGGGCTGGGGATTAAGGACAGGGAAAGGGAAACTGGCTGCTCTGAGGCCACCACAACATAGCTAGAGGTCTTAGTGAGAGAATGTGTTGAATATGGTAATAATTGCTCCAGTGTCACCACACTAACCCACAACTGCCTATTGCCTAGATTATGACAGACAACTGGTCTCTCAGGCTCAGGCTCTACCCCTCCATAGTGAAATGTTTTGTAGACTCCAGCTCCTGGTTACACCAGGTACTCTTGCTTTCCCCCTCTCCTTTTTGCTATAAGGCCCTTCGTCTACTTCCTTCTGCACTCTCTCCCTGTGTGTACCTTTTTTGCTCTTGTCTTGTGCCTTCCCTTGTGCGGGCTAGTCACAGAACATACATTTTAGTTATCCGCTAGTTCAGCCTCTATCTGTTGGTCCTGGGGTACAGATTCTTGTCCCCTCCCTTGCACCCAGCTGAATTTAACACACATTGTTTACCTGGGCAAGAGATGCCAAGGGGGAATAAAACACAGTCTGTTCTTAGGAAGCAAGTTACAACTCCTGGGAACTAGGCACCACCATGTAACTCACTAAGTGCCATGAAAGAGACTCCAGCCCACACTCAGTTCTCCTATTCTGGCTGGCACGTTTTAGCCCTTAAAATTACACAGGAGTCCATTAGTCTTCAAAAGGTGTGTGTTGCTTTCCTAAGAAGTTTTTGAGTAGAGTCAGCCTCTGCCACTTCCTTGCATCTTACACAGAGCCCGAGACACACTGAGTGACCACAAAGCATGCCCGTGGAGCTCATGCTTGCTGTATGACAAATGTTCCTGTGCTCCTGGTAGAGGAAAAGCTGATATTGGAAGGTTGCTCAGAGTTGACCAAGGTCTGTGTAATATTTAGAGTTCAGAATCTTTAGAAAGGTGGCTCATAATTACAAATTGCCTTACATCTATGTTTAAGAAAAGCCTTTTATAAAGCACCATTTAAAACACTTGACCTATTCAATCACTATGACTTATATACAAAAAGCTTCCACATTCTGGCAAATGTTACTATAACATGAATAGAAATGGCCAGGAGGGGCCGTGTTCAAACTTTAAACATCATTAACATGCTGCTCTCATGTCCCCTTGAAGACCTGGTACAGGGGGCTTTTGGCTCCTAGGAGATGCTGTGCAATAGCTTCTTTGAATATTTCCTTCAGAAGTGAAAATGTCTCATGCAGAAAAAAGGAGGAATGTCTGTGTGGAAGACACTAACCTGGTATTTGGCAGGTCCATTTGATGTAAGTGCTTTTATTAATATGTGAGCTGAGTCCATGGTTCGTCCAAAAGGCACAATCACATACTCCAAACCCAAAAATGCATTAAAAAGTTGATTAATTTATATACCATGACATGACCTAATTTTTCTAGTGTATTTGGACATATATATCTAGCACTTAGCAGTTGCTTGGTAAACATCTGCTAATTGAATTCATGAAACACAAACCCTTCCCCAAGGTTGGTGCCTCACCCAACACAAGTTGGTCGTGTGGCCTGTAGAAGGGAGAGGGGCCTCAAAGAGAACCTTGTAGGAATGCCAGCACAGGGCTCTGTCTGCATGCAGGGAGAGATCCTGAGGCATAGTCTCTGTGATACGGCCCTGGGGAGAAGGAAGGCCCAGGACTGACACCCATAGTCTGCTGTCCCTCCCCAGTGGTGTTCCAGGACTCCCCTCCCATTTTATAGCCAATTATAACTGCAGGAGAAGAACACTGTCTACTGGGGTGCAAAACAATTTTTCAAATATTTTTGGCCATGACCCACAGTAGGAAAACATTTTATTTTGTGAACCAGGAATGACACCAACCAACATATAATTGAAACAAAGGTTTCACAATACAAGTTACCTTTACTATACAGGATGTGCTGATGCTTGCCCACTCCTTCCTATTAGAGAAAAATGTGACCCATTCCACTGATTTCACAATCTACTAGTGGATGAGACCAGCATTTTGAAAACAATCACACAGTGATCCGCTGGAAGGACGGGCTCTGGCACTCCATCTCAGGGACCCTTCAGTGAACAAAGGGTGATTCTCCCTCAGGCCCACACTATGTAACACTTTTAAATCACAGGAGAGTGAGAATTTGAACAAGAAAGCTTCAAGGAGAGGTTTTTCTGTCTATATCTAAAATATTATATTAAAAATAAAATATAATAACGTTCTTAACCATGACCTTCCCATAGACTGTTTTCAAATAATCTCTGACAATCTGCACAACAGAGTTCAGGGACTGCTGCCCCAAGTGGCTGCTCTCTGCTTCTTTCACTAATAGGGAGAAATACATTCTAGAGGAGAGACTTCTTCACTGATCTATGGGAGGGCAGGGTCAGAGAGTTAGGACACTTCAAGGGGACTTGAAAGCATCACCCTACTGGGCTAATCTAGTGCCCAGAACTTTTCCAGCATGTTGAGTGATCCTTGTTTACTTGTACTTTACAATTGAGCAACTTGTGACCTCCAGGGGGCGCCATTCACACAGACCTTGTCGTGAATGAGGGCCTCTGGAAACAGGTTTAAGTTTCCAACTGTAAAAAACAAAACAAAGTTACAGAGTTGTTGGTCAAAATGTCCAACATTCTCTTTCATCCTTGACATACACAGTAACCAAAACAGCATGGTACTGGCATAAAAACAGACACATAGATCAAGGAACAGAACAGAGCCCAGCCCTGGCTGGGGTGGCTCAGCAGATTGTGTGCCAGTCTTCAAACCAAAGGGTCACTGGTTCGATTCCCAGTCAAGGCAGGTGTCTGGGTTGCAGGCCAGGTTCCCAGTAGAGGGTGGGTAAGAGGCAACCACACATTGATGTTTCCCTCTCTTTCTCTCTCTCTTTCCCTCTCTAAAAATAAATAAATCTTAAAAAAAAATAGAGAGCCCAGAAATAAACCCATACCTTAAACCCATACCTTTATAGTCAATTAATATGCAACAGAGGAAGCAAGCAAGGAAGCATACAATGGACTAAAGATAGTTTATTCAATAAATATAGGGAAAACTGGACAGGTATGTGCAGAAAAATGAAACTAGGCCACCTGTTTATACCACACATGAATGAATTCAAAATGGATTAAAGTCTTAAATGTTAGACCCCAAACCATAAAAATCCTAGAAAAAAAAACATAGCAAAATCTTGGACATAGCTCATAGTAGTATTTTATTAGATACATCTCCCCAGGCAAGAGAAACAGAAAAGATAAACAAATAGGACTACATCAAACTATTTTGCACAGAAAAAGGAAAACATCAACAAAAATAAAAAGAAAACCCCTGTGGGAGAACATATTCGTCAATACATCTGATAAGGGGTTGATATCCAAAATTTATAAAGAACTTACAAAACCAAACACCAAAAACAAATGACCCAATTAAAAAATGAGCAAAAGACCTGAATAGACACTTCTCCAAAGAGAACATACGGATGGCCAATAGGCATATGAAAAGATGCTCAACGTCACTAATCATCAGAGAAATGCAAATTAAAACCACAATTAATTATGATCTCACACCTTTCAGAATTGCTAATATTAATAAATCAACAAACAAGTGCTGGTGAGGATGTGGAGAAAGGAGAACCCTTTTGCACTGTTCGTGGGAATGCAGATTGGTGCAGCCACTGTGGAAAGCAGTATGGAGATACCTCAAAAAATTAAAAATGGATCCAAAAGGATCTCTGCCCTTTGACTCAGAGATCCCACTTCTGGGAATATATCCAAAGGAACCCGAAACACTAATTTGAAAGAGCATAAGCACCCTTGTGTTCATTGCAGCATTATTTACAATTGCCAAGATATGGAAGCAGGCCAAGTGTCCATCAGTAGATGAGTGCATAAAACAACTATGGAACATTTACACAATGGAATGCTATTCGGCCGTAAAAAAGAAGAAAGTGTATACTGTCGCCTTTGGGACAGTATGGATGGACCTGGAAAACATTATGCTAAGTGAAATAAATCAGTCAGAGAAAGACAAATACCGTATGATTTCACTCAGACATGGAATCTAATTAATGAACTGAACTAGAATCTAATTAATGAACTGAACTAACAAGCAAAACAGAGAGACTCATGGATAGAGAGCAGGATGACGTTAAGGGGAGGTAGAAGAATTGAGCAAAAAGGAAAAAGGATCATAGACAGGGACAACAGTGTGGTGATTGTGGAGTATAGGGGAGCATAAGGTGACAAAATGGTAATGGAAAAATAAAAAGTGAAAGCTATTTGAAATTTTAAAAAAAAACTGTAAAAAACTACATTGCAGAATTGTTGGTCAGAATGTCCAACCTATTCTTTTTTACCCTTAACTGCATCCACTTACTTGTGTTTTTCAGTAAGAGCAGCTTTTCATGGTAGGATCTTAAAGACTGGAGTTCTTATTTAGACCTATCACTTCTTGTTTGGGAAATCTAAAACTCAGTTTTGTCGCTACTAAAACAGGAATGATGATAACACTCAGACACCAAGCTGAGGAGAATAAGGCATATTAAAGCCTCAGGCATTCATAAATGTCTGAAAGTCAGGTCCTGCTGCAGTTTTCTCACCTCAGGCTTCTGTGCCCAGGTTTGCTTCCTCACCCAGGTTTGCTTCCTCCTGGCCAATGGCACTGGGAAAGCTCCATGGACAGTGTCAGGGAGAAGTGGGTTGCAACAAAGTTGCTTATGCACAGCAGTTCTGCAGGAGTGTACTGTGCCTGGACTTTGGGATTTGCTCTGAGCCAGGAAAGAGGTGGGTCTCGGAACATTGGACTCAATCCCGAATTCCTTTCACTTGTTTGTAAAAATTTTTGCTGCCATAAATAGGCATTACATAATTTCTTGGATCAGAGACTTCCAGCCAAGATAGAGGCGTAGGTAGATACACTTTGTCTCCTCACACAACCAAAAGAAGGACAACAACAAATTTAAAAACAAAAAATAACCAGAACTGCCAGAAAATCAAACTGTATGGAAGTGCAACATCCAAAGAGTTAAAGAAGAAGTATTCATCCAGACTGGTAGGAGGGGTGGAGATGGCCCAGCCAGGCAGAGAGGACTCGAGGCAAGGCAGCAGCTGGTGGACTGGGTGGTCCCATATTTGCATGAGGATAAACCAGGAGGAAAAACTCAGAAGCAAGACAGACTGTGCAAGCCAGAGTTCCAGTGTGGGGAAATAAAGCCTCAAAACCTCTGACTGAAATAACTCGTGGGGGTTGAGGCAGCAGGAGAAACTGCCAGCCTCACTGGGGAGTTCTTTGGAGAGACCCAGAAGGTCCTAGAACTACACAAAACCACCCACCTGGGAATCAGCACCAGAAGGGCCCCATTTGCTTGTGGGTAGTGGGGGAAGTGACTGAAAGCCAGCAGAAACCTGAGTACACAGCACTGTTCCCTCTCATACCCCTCCCCCACATACAGCACCACAATGCAGAAAAGTGGGTTGGCCCCAGTGAACACATAAGGCTCCGCCCCTTACTACATAACAAGCATGCTGAGACAAAAAAAAAATGTGGCCCAAATTAAAGAACAGATCAAAGCTCCAGAAAAAAATAGAACTAAGTAAGCAATGTAGGGACAGCCAACCTATCAGATGCACAATTCAAAACACTGGTAATCAGGATGCTCACAGAAATGGTTGAGTATAGTCACAAAATGGAGGAAAAAGTGAAGACTATGCAAAGTGAAATGAAGAATAATATACAGGGAACCAACAGTAAAGGGAAGGAAACTAGGATTCAGATCAACAGTTTGGAGCAGAAGGAAGAAATAAACATTCAACTAGAACAGAATGAGGAAATAAGAATTCAAAAAAATGAGGAGAGGCTTAGGAACCTCCAGGACAACTTTAAACATTCCAGCATCTGAATCATAGGGGTGCCAGAAGGAGAAGAGGAAGACCAAGAAATGGAAAACTTGTTTGAACAAATAATGAAGGAGAACTTTCCAAACATGGCACAGGAAGTAGACTTCTAGGAAGTCCAGGAAGCTCACAGTGTCTCAAAGAAACTTGACCCAAGGAAGCACACACCAAGGCACATCATAATCACATTCCCCAAGATTAGAGATAAGGAGAGAATCTTAAAAGAAGCTAGAGAAAAGGAGACAGTTACCTACAAAGGAGTTTCCAGGAGATTATCAGCTTGATTTCTCAAAAGAAACCTTGCCGGCCAAGAAGGGGCTGGAAAGAAGTACTTCAAGTCATGAAAGGCAATGACCTACATCCAAGATTACTCTATCCAGCAAAGCTATCGTTTAGAATGGAAGGGCAGATAAAGTGCTTTCCAGATAAAGTCAAGTTAAGGAGTTGATCATCACCAAGCATTTAGTATATGAAATGTAAAGGGACTTATCTAAGAAAAAGAAGATCAAAACAATGAACAACAAAATGACAAGAAACTCTCAACTATCAACAACTGCACCTAAAAAAAAAAACGAGCAAACAACTAGAACAAGAATGGATTCACAGAAATAAAGATCACATGGAGAGTTACCAGCAGGGCAGTGGAGGGGGCAGAATGGGGGAAAAGGTACAGGGAGTAGCATAAATGGTGGGTACAAAATAGACAGGGGAAGGTTAAGAATAGTATGGGAAATGGAGAAGGCAAAGAACTCATATGTACGACCCATGGATATGAACTAAGTTCGGGGAATGACGGTGGGAGGGGGGTACAGAGTGAAGGGTAATAAAGGGGAGAGAAAAATGGGGCAACTGTAATAGCATAATCAATAAAATGTATTAAAATTAAAAAATAAAAATATTAAAAATTAAAAAAATATTTTCTTGGATCAATACTGTCTTTTCCCTAGGTTCCCGGTATATATACCATTACATTTATATCCAAAACATAAAAACAAAATACACCTTTGATTTCATCTCTCTGTATCTTATTAAATGTAAAACGAGCAACCATGTTTTCAAAGACTAGGAGAATGAAGACTTGTAAAACCTCCCAAGAGCACATTTTGTGAGGTGGAATTTTATGAGGCTAAAATGAACATCTCTGAGGAGGTATATGAAAAAAGAAAAAAACTAGAGAGATTGGCACACTTTCTTTTTGTACCTAGGTTGAAAAACGATCATGCTGACAAAGTTACTGGCCAATTTGCTAAATATCAACCACTTTCTAATTTCTCCCAACAACATCGGTTCCCCACTTTCAGTCCTTATGCCCTACAGACCTGTTTTCTCTGAAGTCCCAGAACTGTGGGAGGACACGATTTGGTTGGCCATGCTTGTGGCAGGCGTCGATATGCTGATGGTGGTGTCGGTGTAGCCAGGTGCATTTCCTCCCGTGGTACCCTCTGTGTTTCTGCTTCTAATGAAACCTCTCTGTGTGGACGGTCCCCACCGCAGTAGTTTCCAAGCCGCAGCTCTATACTTCTTTGAAATGAGGTTGTAGAGGATTGGGTTAATGGACGCACTTAGATAGAAAAGTTGCAATGCAACAATGTTAAAGTACTGAGAAAAGTACATCATCTGAGAATCTTCTGTATTTATGTACATGATTCTGCCAACGTGGAAAGGCAACCAACAAATTATAAATGCCAGAACCACCACCACTGCAAAACAAGACACAGGCACCAGAATTAGCTAAAGTGATCGAAAACAAAAAAGGGATCCCCGAAAAGCCATCGGAAATAATAATAACAAAACAAATTCCATAAAGCTTCGACCTAGCCAAATTACCCAGAAAACTACCAGACTGCAGACAGCATCTATATTTGCTTTAAAGCTGAATATTTGGCTCATGTATGTGTTATCAAGGCTGGGCATAAAAGCAGAGGGAGCTGTTTCTCCTAACAAGCTGATAGGTTTCCTTCCCCACTGCCACTTCAAAGACATGTACTCTGTTGAAAAAAACACTGCAACAGGTCTGCACAATCTTAATTTTTGAATAGGCATGGTTCACTTTAACCTTCAGGAAACCTTAGCATTAAGTAAAGAAATTTTAGCTTAATGTGATCTGCCTTATCTTTTCAAGGATTCTGTGAGATCCACATCCGCAGTATCTAACAGGGACAGGTAGTTGACTTAAGAGCCTCCAATTTTCTGTCCTGGATCAGCCTCGCTTGCTGATTCTAGAGGCTCTGGAACATCATTACTGTTTAGCGGACTTGGGTATCCCACGATTAGGGACGCCTTGGGGACGTAGCTAGGGGAGGCGCCAAGTTCTGGGAGACTAGCGGGTTGATGTGTTTGGAACACAGGTGTCTTCACTTACGCAAGACACGGACCGTCTGCCGGTGGCCCCTCTCCCGCCCAGGGGCGGCCAGGCCACGCAGCGGTCCCCGGCTCCTCCACAGCTCCCGCCCGATGAGTCCGTAAAGGATGCTGAGGCACAGGAAGGGCAGAAAGAAGTAGGCGGTTGTGACCCAGAGCATAACACGCAGCGCACCCAGCTGGGCAGGACTCGGCCGGCACTCGCGGCTGAACAGCGCCGCGGCCTCCGCTGCCTGGCGCCACGACAGCGGGGGTACAGTTAGCAGCACTCGAGAGGACCCCAGGGGCGACGCCGTCGGTGGTGGTGAGGCGCGTGGTGAGCGGGTAAGCGGCGTGGTGCTGTTAAGGTCTGAGAACGCGTTTACACCCGGGTCCTGCTCAACGTCCACCAGAAAGAAGAATGGCCCAGCAGATATCAGCGCCACGGCCCAGAGGGCTGCGATGAGCGCGCGGACGCGGGGTCGGGTGATAACGACGCGGGCTCGGAGCGGGCGACAGATGGCGAGGTAGCGCTCCACGCTGAGCGCTGTGATGTGCAGCAGCGTGGCGTAGGTGCATCCCTCGCCCAAGTAGAGAGAGAGGCGGCAGAGCAGCGGCCCGAAAACCCAGGGCCGCGAGCGCCAGAGGCGGTACAGGTCGAAGGGCAGCCCGAGCAGGATAAGTAGGTCAGACACCGCCATGCTGCCCAGGTACAAGTTGGTGGTGGTCCGCATCTCTCGGTAGCACCCAATCAGCAGCACCGTCACCAGGTTGCCGCTTACCCCGACGGCGAACAGGCCCAGGCACACTGCAGTCACCGGCACCAGTGCCCTCAGGGGGAAGGGCGAGCAGCGGTGCTCGTCGCAGGGCAGCCGCGAGGCCCATAGAGGCTCCCGCGCGCCCTGCTCGCTGTCGCTGCTGTTCCAGGAGCTGCCCATCGGCGCGCTGCGGTGGGCCGGGAGCCTAGCTCACGGCCCTGCTGAGGAAGCGCTCCTTTGGCAGCTCACGCGGGGCGGGCGAGCTCAGCCTTTGCAGGCTCTACAAGAGCCCGGGCAACACTGCCCGAGCTCTGCCCCGCCAGAACGCAGCTCTGAAGGTCTGCTTTGAGGCGCTATCCATCAGGTGGCGCGCAGTCTCCGCCCCTGGCCACCGCTGGCCCTACTCTCTCACTCCAAGGTCCTTCGTTTTCCAGGGCACTTTCCTCTCCACCAAATGGAACAGGGCGGGGGAGGGGCTGCAGTGCACCAGTCCCGCCCAGTCCCAAGGAGCGATTTCTGAACCTTAGTGACGTTGGTTTCTGCACTCAGTAGAGCCCTGGCGCTTTTGTTGGTCTAGTAGAGCGGACACCTTCGGAGGGATGCCGGCTGGTGACTGCCTCCTGACGTTTAGGGAAGATAGCCGCAATACTAAAGAGTGGGGGAGAAGTTTAGACCAGAATCTAGAGTTCCTCCCAGGTTCTAGTTATGGCTCTACAACCGAGTGATCTTGGATCAGCCTCAGCCTCGCCATGCCCAGTTCTCTTTTGTAAATTCTCGAGTGATGCTGGTGGAGCTGACCAAATAATTTCATCGATCTCTAATTCTGAGATCTATGGGCATGACCATGTCTACTCAAAGAACAAGGCTAAGCATTTATTTGTATATTTGAGTACTTAAAAGGGTGCTATATTGTACCTATGTACAAAATATTTTACAAACTTAAAAAACAGTATTTGCCAACACCAGAAAGAACTAAAATTCTGGGGGAAAGACTCAAACTGAGTCAATTCATGTGCTTTTAATGTCAATAGCTGACGCTGATTTAGTACTCAGGATGTACTTCATTCAGTCATGTCCTTATGAGCTGGTGAGCAAAGTGGGATTCGTTTGAGATCACTCTGGCAGCAAGACACAGGACTGGGATTTCAACCCTAGTCAGCCTGATTCCAGGGCTTTCAGGTCCTGTGATGTTCCACCAAATTGCCTGCTGTGCCTCCGAAGTCGTTCTAACTTTGCAGTCCTCACCCAAAGCACCACAGGTTGCTTTGGAACTTCTCTGGTAGTCTTTCATACCTTTGTGTGCATGCATGTCTCCTGCATTTCTCCACCCAACCTACTGTGACTTAGATCCTCAACTTCTTTTTCCCAGACTTTCCTTCTCCTTTCCGAAACTGAAACTTGGCTTTGCCCTGGAGACATGCTTCCCTGCAGCCCTCTCTCACACACAGGAGACATGGGCTTAGAGGAGGCGTACCTGTCATCTTCCTCATCATTGCTATTTCCACCGTACCTGTCACCTTCCTCATCATTGCTATTTCCAGCAGTCCTAAAATTTGGTCTTGAATCTAAGTTCCTCAGACTTTCCAGCCCTCCCTCATCACTCAGCCTCACAATCTGAAGATTTTGTTGCCTGTCTCTCACTCTCTCAATTACTCCTTATAAAATTTATACCCTCAAATATGAGTCTGGCAATGCCTTGGTCTCTGCTTTCTATCAGTGATCTTGCCCTTCACCTCATCTCAGGCATTGGCTCCTATGGACATCCCTTACATCTTATTCAGTAATCTTATGTAATCTTTATTCAAGGATCTGGGAGCCCTCTTTCATCTCCATTTCAGTCACCCCAGTTTCTGACTTCTCCTAGCATCTTTCTAGCTCACTTTCTCTAATACCTCAATTGCTGCTATCCAGTGACACTGGGACCTTCAATAGGTTGCTCCTCTCTTTCCTCGTCTCTCACATGCCTTACTTTACCCAATTTAAACTCCATAAGTGACCCTGTTGTCAACTGGTCTCCTGGACCAGAGCACAACCACAACCCTGGCTAAGCAGAAGTCTCTGCCTATCCTTGCACACTCCCAAATAGCTGTTGTTTCACTTGAAATTACAGCCTCTAGAGTGGTGCTTAGTGGTTCTGTGCCCCTCACCACTACCATCCTCATACTTAACCCTATTTCATTCAGTCTCCTACCCTCCAGATCAGTCTTTTGAACATCCTCTTCTCTCCTCAATCCCCAAGAACTCCTCCCCCTCACTCTCAGCTGGTGATCTTACACTCTGATTCTCAGAAACAGTAGAAGCAATCAGAAGAAAACTACATACTCTCACCACTACACACATACCTCTTCCCTCATCTTCCCCCTGGACGGAAGAATGGAGTGGGTGGTACTTAAACCTGAAGTCAGTTCTGCCCCTTTAGTACTTCATTTACTTCTTCGAGGACATTGAGTTCTCTCTCCTGTATCATCATATTTTCTCTGTCTTCTGGTTTGTTTCCATGTTTTGAGCAAAACTCCTTAAAAGACTTTTCATGTCTTTTATCATTTTCATGTTTTTCCCCTCCCTCCATCCTCTTCTGAGTAGAGAAATTGTAATTTCTTCATCTATAATTGATCTGATCTTATCTTGCTTACCTACTGGGTAGCAAGATAAAATTAATTATCTAGCCCAAGTAAAATATAGTCTAGTTGGATGAATTAAACAGTCCCTCTTCAGGAGTGTCAAACTCATTTTCACTGGGGGTCACATCAGCCTCTCAGTTGCCTTCAAAGGGCTGAATATAATTTCAACTCCTTAATAGTTAAGGAGTAGTGACACTTACACAGTCCTAAAATTATTTTGGCCCTTTGAAGGCAACCGCGAAGCCAATGTGGCCCCCGGTGAAAATGAGTTTGACACTCCTGCTCTAGGTAACGTGCAGTTCTAGTGGATAACATGGGTATTCTTTCCCACACTTTCTTCTCCCTTCTTAGCCTTTATGTAGGTGGGTCCAGGTGTACGGGGAATGCCAGCCAGGTGGCTTAAAGGTCCTTATGAAACCAGAAGGGAGAAGAGCACCTAGTTTTATGCTGGTTCCTGGGTGTGCCTGGGCTGGCATTTGTTACATGCAGTTCAATATCCCTTTCCTGTCTGACCACCAGGTGCTCTGCTAAACCCAGAGGCAGAGATCTCTGGCTAGTGAATTTGTGGTCCCTTTCTTTGACGCAAGTGATACTTTTGGGAGTGCCTGACACCTTCCCCCTTGGCTCTCACAGGCTGCAAAACTCTGAATCTCCTTCTTTTTTTCTATTCTATTAAGTGGTCTGGTGGTCACCCCAGCCTCTGCCGAGGAGTCCCTCACTCCTTTTTCCACCTACCATGGCAGCTCTGAGAAAGGCTAACTGAGTCTCAGATTAGTGCCTGTGCCATACAGGCTCACCATTCTAACTATAACCTGTAGAGTATTTCGTGCTACTCACCCTCCATTTACATCTCCCTTCTCTGTTTCATTCTCTCCATACAGGCTATTACCAATTGACCTGCTGTTTAATTTGCTTAGCTATTTGTTATCTGTCCCCCTCCATTTCCCAATATCATGTCCTCTGGAAGGCAGGGCTTTAATCTGTTGCATTCTGTGCTCTTTCTCTAGTGCCTGGCTCAGTTCAGTACCTGGTACAAAGTGAGAATTTAATACATATTTGTTAACTCAGGGAATGAATAGTCTTCTGTTCTTTACAATTATTTTTCATTCACAGAAGTTGAGAATAGTACTCTGATTACAGTGGTGCTCAATAAGTGTTGTTTGATAATTTAGTTCAAGATAGAATACTGATATCAAGAGATGGACTCAATGCAGGCTTTTTCTACAATATGGGTACACTGCAACTCGAGCATGACTGGGCCCATAGGGCAGATCTAAACCCTTATAATGGCTCTACATTCCATGTTTTAGGAAAAAATAGGACCAGATATCTGGAGAATGACTACATCTGCTTTCTATTTTGTATTTCTTTGTTTTTTTACTTCTTATTTTTTGAAAAGGATATTTCTCAGAGGGCTCAAACAAAAAGGGATAGGAAACTGTTGAGGTTTATTAGAGACCCACTATTTGAATTGTCAGTACTTCAAGGCAGGGGCTTCTTTGTAGCAGTAGGGTTGAGCACCAGGAGTGTGGCTCAATAAGACCACAGATTTATTCCCAGTTTGGAGAGTGATTTCTCCAAGCAGATTAAAAAGGAAGAATGGCAGAAGTCCCTGTAGCTCTTCAGAGTCCTGTCATCTGGAATTAGGGAGACCCTGGGAGGCCTGGTTAGCTGAAAGCACCCGAAGCACACAAGTGTGTGACCTCTTTTCCAATGTAGTCTCATTGCAATAATAGAAACTAAGAGGTTTTTGTTTTTTTATAGGGACTTTCATCTACTGGAGTTGAAAATTAAGAAGTTTAGAAAATTTTCATTCAGGTGACTCACCTAGGGTGTGAGCAAGCTTATTTGTCAATTTGACCAAATCTAGAGTGAACATGGCCTCCTATTCCATCCTGGTCCTTTTAACTAAAAGAAGAAGGTCTCAGTTCAGCCAGTTGATAAACAGAGTCAAAAGCTATTCAAGTGGAATCAACATCTAAAGGATAACCAGCCCTGGCCAGTGTAGCTCAGTTGGTTGGAGTGTCATTCCATAATCAAAAGGTTGTGAGTTCGGTTCCTGGTCAGGGTACTTATATAGTTTGTCAGTTCAATCTCTAGTCTAGGTGCATAAGGGAGGCAAACAACTGATGCATATCTCTTGTATTGATAATTCTTTGTCTCCATTTCTCTCTCTCTAAAAACAGTGAAAAGATGTCCTTGGGTAAGGATTAAAGAAAAAAAAAGGAAAACCCGAACTTTCTTTGAAAACAATCTGAATTACAACAGTCATGAGCAAGTTCATCAGACTTTTGTGAGCAGCTTGAATTTTGTTGCAATCAATAGGCTTTGGGAAAGCCTTGGTATTGCCTACAACTGGGAGTGGCTACCCAACTCTAAAGATGGTTTGTAATGCAGCCAAAAGTTTCTATTACTTTCTACCAAAAATTATGTGTATTGATCCATTCAAAATAAGTGCACTCTGTAAATTTTAACTGGTCACTTACAAGGGGGATACCCAAAATGGAATTTATTTATAAAAATTGTATATTTATTCTTACATGTTTAAACTTCAAACACCTTTAAAGTGCTTTCCATTTGATATAATAAACCTATTGAGATATTTTTCTTTTTTCAGCTAATAACAAAAATTTTAATGTTTTATTGTTCATGCTATTACAGTTGTCCCAATTTCCCCCCCTTCCAATTGTCCCCTACTTCCATAGTTAATCCCCATACCATTGTCCCAGTCCATGGGTCCTTCATATATGTTCTTTGACTAATCCCTTCACCGTCTTTCAGTCAGTCCACTCTGCCCTCCTCCCCTCTTACATCTGTCAGTCTATTTCATGATTTTATATGAAACATAAAATTTTCATGCCTCTGATTCTATTTTGCTCATTAGTTTGTTTTGTTCATTAGATTTCTCTTGTAAGTGAGATCACATGATATTTATCTTTCACTGACTATCTTATTTCACTTAGCATAGTAGTCTCCAGTTCTGTGCATGCTGTCGCAAAAGGTGGGAAATCTTTCTTTTTCTCTGCTTCATAGTATTCCATTGTGTAAATGTACCAGTTTATTAATCCACTCATGTACTGATCAGCACTTAGGCTGCTTCTAAATCTCGGCTATTGTAAATAGTGCTGCTACGAACTAGAAGTGCATAAATTATTTTCATGTGGAGTTTTGGAATTCTAAGGGTATATTCCCAGCAGTGGAATCGCTGGGTCAAATGGCAGTTCCTTTTTAAAAATTTTGAAGAAACTCCATACTGTTTTCCACACTGGCTGCACCACTCTTGCATTCCCAACAATAGTGCACTAGAGTTCCCTTTCTCCACATTCTCACAAGCACCTGCTGTGTGTTGATTTATTAATGATAGCCATTCTGACAGGTGTCAGGTGATACTTCATTGTGGTTTTAATTTACATCTCTCTGATGGCTAGTGATGTTGATATTTTTTCATTTGTCTGTGAGCCTCTGTATGTACTCCTTGGAGAAGTGTCTGTTCAGGTCATTTGTCCATTTTTTAATTGGATTGTTTGTCTTCCTGGTGTTGAGTCATATGAGTTCTTTATGTATTTTGGAGATTGAATACTTGTCCAGTGTATCATGGCAAACATGTCCTTCCATACAGTTGGTTCTCTTTTCATTTTAATGATGGTTTCATTAGTCACACAAAAGCTTTTTAATTTGATTTGGTCCCATTTGTTTATTTTTTCCTTTATTTCCCTTGCATGGGAGATATATCCGCTAAAATATTGCTATGTGAGATATCTAAAATTATCCTGCCTATGTTTTCCACTAGGATTTTTATAATATCATGACTTATTTAAGTCTTCTATCCACTTTGAGTGTATTCTGGTGTATGGTGTAAGTTGGTGGTCTAGTGTCATTTTTTTGCAGGTACCAGTCCAGTTCTCCTAACACAATTTATTGAAGACACTGCCCCCTTTGTCAAATAGTCATTGACCATAAAGGCATGGGTTTATTTCTGGGCTCTTTATTCTGTTCCATTGACTATGTGTCTGTTCTTGTGCCAGTACCAATGACTTGTAGTATACTTTGATATAAGGTATAGTAATCCTTCCAATTTTGTTCTTAAGATTGCTGAGGCTATTTGGGGTCTTTTTTGGTTCCATATAAAATTTTGGAGTATTTGTTCTAGATCTGAGAAATATGCCATTGGTATTTTGATAGGAATTGCATTGAATCTGTAGATTGCTTTGGGTAGTATGGGCATTTTAATGATGTTAATTCTCCCAATCCATGAACATGGAATAGGCTTCCATTTATTTGTATCTTCCTCAATTTCTTTCTTCAGTGTTCTATAGTTTTCTGAGTTTTACCTCCTTGGTTAAAGTTATTCCTTGGTACTTTATTTATTTATTTTTTTTGGAAGCTGTAGTAAATGGAATTTTTTTTTCTGAGTGTCTATTCCTGATAGTTTATTGTTGGTTTACAAAAATTCTATTGACTTCTGGTTGACTTTGTGTCCTGTTACTTTGCTGAATTCATTTATTAGGTCAAGTAGTTTTTCTGGCGGAGCCTATAGGGTTTTCTATGCATGCTATCATGTCATCTGTGTGTAATGACAGTTTTACTTTCTTCTTTACAATATGGATACCTTTTATATCTTCTTGTCTGATGTCTGTGGCTAGGACTTCTAGTACCATGCTGAATAAGAGTGGTGAGAGTGGACACCCTTCTCTTGTTACTGATCTTAAGGGAAATTTTTTAGTCTTTGCCCATTGAGTATGATGTTGGCAGTAGGTTTTTGGTATATGACCTTTATTATGTTTAGGTATACTCCCTCTATTCCCATTTTCCTGAAATTTTTTTTATCATAAATGCATGCTGTATTTTATCAGGTGCTTTTTCTGCATCTATTGATATGGTCATGTGTTTTTTGTCTTCCATTTTGTTATGTGATGCATCATGGTTATTGATTTGTAAACATTGAATCATCCTTGCATCCCTGGGATAAATCCCACTTGATTATGGTGTATGATCTTTTTAATGTATTGCTGGATCAGGTTTGCTAATACTTTGTGGATGATTTTAGCATCTATGTTTATCAGAGATAGCAGCCTATAATGTTCTTTCTTTGTTGTGTCTTTACCTGGTTTGGGAAATAGGATAATACTAGCCTTGTAAAAAGAGTTTTGGAGTCTTCTCTGTTCTTGAATTTTTGGAACAGTTTGAGAAAGATAGGTGTTAGTTCTTCTTTGAGTGATGGTAAAATTCACCAGTGAAGCCATTTGGTCCAGGGTTTTTGTTAGCTGGGAATTTTTTGATTACTTCTTCAAATTAGCTAGTTTTTATCAATCTGTTGAGGTTTGTTGCTTCTTCCTGATTCAGTTTTGGAAAGTTGTATGTTTCTAGAAATGTATCCATTTCACCCAAGTTGTCTGATTTTTTGGCATGTGGTTTTTCATAGTAGTTTCTTACAATCCTTTGTATTTCTGTGGTATGAGTTATTATGTCTCCTCCTTCATTTCTAATTTTATTTGTTTGGGTCCTCTCTTTTTTTTCTTTTCTTGATGAGTCTGGCCAAACATTTGTCAATTTTATTTATCTTTTCAAATAATCAGCTCCTGAATTCATTGTTCTTTGAATTGTTTTTTACTCTCTATGTCATTTAATTCTCCTGTAATCTTGATTATTTCCTTCCTTCTACTCACTCTGGGCTTTGTTTGTTGTTGTCCCTCTAGTTCTTTTAGTCATGACTTTTTTCCACTGATCAAAACAATTTTTAAACTCATCAATTTTGATGCATTTTAGTTCTTCCACAGATTTTTGCTTTATTTCTTTTATCAACATGTTTCTTTTTGAGGGCTTTTTTCATCCAGAGAAACAAAAAAAAGTGTCACTTGAGGCAAGATCAGGTGAATAGAGAGGGTCAGTCATGGGGGTCATGCAGTTTTTGGTAAAAAACTTCTAAAGTTTCAGTGTGGTGTGGACAGGTGCACTTGTAAATCACCCATCATCAAATGGGCAAACACAGTGAAAGAATCTTCAAGACAAATTCACTGAAGCTGAATGCAGCCTCTCACAACAATGCCTGCTAGTGCACTGATAAAGATGGGTTCCTAGAACACTTACCAACTGGTGGAAGCCTGTACTACAAGAGGCCTGCCTTCCAGAACATAATTCTGTGTTTTTTTCATCCTCCCTCATAGTTTTTAAGAGTTTTTAAGGAAGAGATGGACTCTTCCCCAGGGAGACAGAAATTTTAAAAGATATATTAAGTATGGAGATATATAGTAGAAGACTATTACATATGTGGAAGAATATCAATGGCGGTATTGAGCAAAGGGGAAATCCCATTGGAGAAGGAAAAATTATTGGTGTTAATTAGCAAGAATGTGTAAAGTTGATGAACTCAGGAAAATTAGTACTTTGTGAAGAAAATAAACTGAGGGACCTGAAGAAAGTGGACATGGAAGAGTCGCCTCCCTCTCAAAGCTTAGGAGAGAGAGGAACAGGTGCGAGGACTGGCTTCATTATGGCCATGGGGAGACTCACTGAGCCCTGGAAGACCATCATCCCTAAGTTCTCAGCCAAGCTTTATATTTCTAAGGTCATCCACCAGCTTATTGATTTCATATTTCATCTGATGAGAGGGAAAAAACGTTCTCAGTAGAGCAAGTATGTGGATACCTCTCTCCTCCACCTTATGAATAGCTCTCCACTTGATGCCTGTGTGGGGCAAGAGTGAGTATAGATCTGGCCTGGCTATGACTCTGTGTCCCTGGATGCAAGAGGTTGGTGTCATCAGTACACCCTTGGTTCCTGACTGGAAGTGTCAGAGGTTGACCTTGTGAAGTCTGGGATGTCATCAGTAAAAATAAAGCCAAGGTACTGTTTTAAGTACTTCCATATGTTAACTTGTATAACATAACCTTGTGTGCAAGGTACTGTTTTAAGTACTTCCATATGTTAACTTGTATAATATAACCTTTGACAGCAGTGTTATGAGGTGGATCCTTTGAGTATGTCCATTTTATAGATGAAGACATGAAAGTATAGAGAAGCTATCTCAGGTCATACATCCAATAAGTGGAAGGGCTGCTTGCTCCCTGAGTCTGTGGACATAACTGCTGTGGCCTCTTGCTTTATAGACCATAGCACAACCAACCTTAGGAGTGCTTTGTATGATCTGGATTCTGCTAGGAAAGTGTCTTCCACTTTTATTCCAGAAACCAGATTTTTGGACAAATGGAAGGATAAGGAAAGTTTTTATTTTAATTTTTTTTATTTATTGATGTTAGAGAGAAAGAGGAAGTGGGAGGGAGAGAAAAAGAGAAGGAGTGAAAGAAACATTTTGTTGTTCCACTTAGTATTCTTGCATGTGCCCTGATCAGGGATGGAACCCGCAACCTTGAAGTTATTAGGATGATGCTCTAACCAAATGAGCTACCTGGCCAGGGTTGATATGGAAAGTTTTAAGGAGCAATAGGATAGATCCATAACTTGCAATGTGCCTGTTGAAACTTGTACAATCTCCATAGGTTTTGCACTCTTTTCCCCACAGAGGAGCAGGTCATGAAGCAGAATTTGAAAAGTAAATGTGCACAGCAATTGCTCCATATTTCACACATTTTGAGCTTATTTTTTTTGCCAGAAAAGTCTAGATGAGTTTATTGTCATTGAAACATCTTTATGCAAAAAGTTACATAGCAATACAGTCAGGGTTTATGAAAAACTTAAAAAATGCAGGTTTGTACATGTTGCTGTATTACTTCTGGGAGCAGGCTCCCCCACATCAGCCACATCAGCTGCACTTGTCTGATGCCTTCACAGATGTAGCCCTGGGTGCACTGGGCACAGCCCATGGGGCAGAAGAAGCAGCAGCACTTCTTGCAGGAGGCACGTTTGCAGAAGTCGCCACAAGTGCAGGAGCCACCAGAGGAGCAGGAGCAGTGGGGGTCCATTTTGATCAGAGGTGAGGCTTGTGGTCCAAAGCAAGAGAAGAGGCACTCGTCCTTGTGCAATGTGTAGTTGAGCCAATCTGTTACCGTTGGGAAATTTCACATAGGGTTCTAGATTTTCAGCTCGTCTTGCAAAATGGGAAGATCTAGCAGCTCTGGGCACACATTCCCCAAAGGTGGTGGCAATCCAGGCTTAGAAGCAACTGCCACCTTTGGATACTCACTCTGCATGCACCCCTCAGCCCTCATCACTCACACAGTGGTTGCGTGGCTTCACACCCAGTCTCTTCCTCATTTGCAAGACCTGCCGGCTCCTCTAGACCCCAAGCACCAGGAAATGGCATCTAATTTAATAAAATGTGGAGATGGCAATGCTGGCCCCAGAAGGAGAAGTCCTAGCAGAGAAGACCAAGGACAGGACTTGACCAATACATTTACTTGGGGCATCAGGCTTTTCCAGGTTTCTGTTGGGAGGTACATAGCAGGGAAAGTTCAGGCAACTGTTGCATTAGCAATTTTCTCTTGGTCCCAGTTTTTCCTGAGAGAGGCAGGCTCACCCTGGCAAACAATTATCAAAGGGGTGGTGGAGAAGGAATGAATCCCTGTAAGGGTTTGCTGGGAAGAGGGTATAGGACTTGAACAAATCCCTCATGGAGATTCCTATATGCCCCTTTTGGCCCTAGTTGACAATCCCTGATCAGGAATCACCATTCTGGCTCCCATGACACAGCAGCTCCCCCAGGGCCCACTTGGGCTCCCTTCACCAGGCCCTCTCTGCTATGAGATGATGTGGTTGGTGACATCTTCCGCACTCATCAGTCACAGTATCACAGCTGTCTTGATCCTGCCACATGTAGATTTAGAGCATTGAGCCTCCCTTAAAGTCAAGGAGCCCATGAGATGTAAGCCACAAGTTTCTTAGTTTTGTAATTGCAAAAATATCAGCATTTCCATGAAGATGAAAAAGAAGTAAAGAAAAACTATAAACACTGTTAACGAAGCAACTGCTTAGACTGCAACATCTCCTGGAAAAACCTACAAGTACCACCTCTCAGTAATCTGCTTCACCACCCCTCTTTTGTTTTTTTAAAAAACACCACCTGTCCTTCAGACCTCAACAGAGCCTTGTCAGAGTGCTCCACAGTGGCCATGTACATCTGATAAATACTTGCATTAAGTAACAAGGAGTGATTTCTTGGGGTCCTCCTCACCCCATTATTCATCTTCTAGGTGGATAGAGTTGTTGGTTGTTACTTTTACTTCATAAGAGAGCTGCATGGATGTAACTGTCTGTCTCAGATTAGACATATGACTGGAGTGAGAAAGAAGTTTACCCTTGGGGATTCTTCCACTGTCCATGTGGGAGAATTCCCTCAAGTGCTCTGAACTGAGTGAGGGTGTGGATGCTGACAAGCTCCAGGGGTACAGTTCATTACTTAATATGTGAGCTTGGGCAAATTTCTCTAAACCTTATATTCCTGATCTGTAAAAAGGGGTGCTTATTCCAGGACACTCCTCCACTGGGTTCCAACCAGTAAACCTAAGTCCTTAGCTTGGTGCCTGGAACATAGTGAGTCTTCTATAACTGTTCTTATTAATCATAATAATAGAAGAAAGAGGCTATGCTTGGATCGAAACAAGTCCACTATTTAGTTTTTTCCTCAGTCAAATCTTATGTTTTCTGGCCCCCGTGATTTTGCCCTTGCTCTTAGCTCTCCTTCCATTTTTATCTGTCAAAAGCCCAACTCATTTGTCAAGGGCACCTAAAATGTCTCCCTTTCCAGGTCAAATTTCCCAAGTCCCTTAATGGGATATGATTGTTGTCTTTGGTTCTCCCAGAGTGAGCAGACTCTTCCCTCTCACCTTCACCTCACCAGAGAGCCGCCCCCTACAGCCCCTTGCACCTGTGCAGGTGGCTGGGGCCTGTCCATGGTAAACAGGCTGTGTCTGCAGATGGAGCCAATGGTCAGTGCAGAAAACTGAAGTTATGCTGCCTGATCCAACAGCTTCCAAAGAATGGACAGTGACCTAACGCCTCATGTTTATTTCTTGCTCTCTTGGATAGTATCTTTTTTTTCTTTTTTATTGAATCTATTGAGGTGACACTGGTTAACAAAATTATACAGATTTCAGGTGCACAATGCTACCCTAGAGTGTATCTCAAGTCTGGGTGATGGTCCAAAGCAGTTTTCTCCATTTGATGGTTCACTGTTCTAGGTTGTCCTAGACTGCAATAATCCTATGGCATCTCTGTAAAAGCAGATGCTCCCATAATCTGCAAGACAAGGAAAGAGAGAACATGGAGGCTATCTCTTAAATGCTTCCACCTGAAAGTGACTGCCAACTTTAAGCCATTGTTTCTGGCTCCAAATACACCCTTCAGGGATTCTTCAAACTACTCATCTCCTTTGCCCTGTTGTGCTTGTCGATAAGGGTGCTGAAGGGCCAGGGAAGGGAAGAGCACCTGCTTCTTCCTATTTGCTCATCTTCCTTTCATTGTTGTCCTGCAATAGCCCTGTGCTCTCCCAGCAGTATTGATTGGCTCCAGTCTCCAGCTCCTTTGTACACAAACAGAAGCCCCACAAACAGCAGTCCCTCCTCAGAAATCTGACTTCCTGTTCCTCGGGCTCTTCCTCTAACCTTGGTTCTGATACCCTCAACAGCTTTTGCTCCAAGCCCAAAGAGTGGCAGCTTTTCCCTGTAGTTACTATGTTCTTATTGAATGGAGTCTGGACCTGGAGCGAGTCTGCCTCAAGCTGGCTGGTAGAATGTGGGTTCTTGACTATGTGCAGGAAAGATTTCATGAGTCCAGGAGAGAGTGAAACAATGGAAGAGCTTAAGGTAGAAGAAGCAACAGGAGAGAGAAAGTCAGAGAAAAACGGGGCCTTGGAGACAGGTTTGAGGGTAAATCAAGGATGAGCGACCATTACCCAGTGCTTCCCTACTTGCTAGTCTGGTCAGGGTCCTTAGAGTTTAGGAGAAAGAAAGCAGAGATACAAGGTGTGGGCATGCTCTAGCTATAGTGTGCCATGTGTCCCTTGTCTTGAGGCTTTTTATTTTTATTTGGATGCAGCTGGAATTCTAGGGGAGATCTCCAGGGAGGCTCCTAACAGAATATTCATTAGCTTTCCACATGTGTCCTTCAATATACTGATTCATCAAAATGTGTGTGTACAGGCGGTTAGGGTTATTTTTCTGGTTAGTTTTATTATTAAAGAATATCAGTGAGGAGAGACTGGGACCAAGGACATTCTGCCCTGGGACAGTCTGGAGTGTGTAAACCATTTGCTCCTACGTGTCCTTCAGGGAAGATAAAACCTTGTGATCATTAGCTGGCTATAAATTGCTCAAATTGTTTGGCCTTATTTAATTATTTTGTTCCAGCTTCCCTTATTCTACTTGTCAAGGAATCCCCCCAGCTTCTCCCTCTCCTTCCCCAATATCACCTTAGTTCCACCTGCTTGTTTTTTCCATTCCCTAATGCTTGTCCAATGTTAATAATGATGTCCAATGCTAATAATCCCTGTTAAATATCTAGTGTGGCATCTGTTTTCCTGACTGAATCCTAACAAATATGGAGACAGACATCTTTTCTGCTCACATTTCATTGACCAGAAGAAGTCACCTGGCCTCTTTCAACCTGTGGTGGGGGTGGGGTGGGTGGGAAGTGCCCTGAAGGGGGAAAACCAATATTTGACAAAGATCTTTGTATTTTGGAATTCAAATTATGTCTTCCAGTAATTATTGCTGCATAACACAATTTCCGACCACTAAGTGGCTTAAAATAACCATTTTATTGTGCTAATTTTTTCGGTCAGAAATTCAGGGGTGGCTTGTCTCAGCTGCAAAGACCCGAAGGTGAGAAGTGGCTTGACAGCTGGGGGCTGGTATCATTTGAAGGCTCATTCACTTGCCTGTATGGTGCCTGGTCCCAGGAGACAAAAAAGACCAGGACACTTGACTGGAGTGCCTATATTATTCTTCACTTTGCTTTTTAACTTAATGAATCTTGGCATTCCTTCCAGATCAGTAAGTAGAAGGCTACAATATTTTTTTTGCTACAGCTGCACAGTACTCCATTGCTTATTTAGGTAACTTACAGTCTGTTACTGTTACAAATAGGTTTGCAAAAAATAGCATTGTCCATTATGGCACAAGTGCGTGAATAGATTTGTAGGATAAACATTTGTCAGTGGACTTGTCTGATCCAATGTGTAGTTATCTCTTCATAGGGGCTGTATAGCTTACAGTACAGCTTATATAGCTTAAACTGTATAGCTTAAACTCCACAGCAATGTGTCTTGTTTCTTTACAGTGTTGCCAACATAGTGTGTAAGCAAAGTTTTGCACTGTGCCAATGACAGGGGAAAATGTTTCTTTCCATGTTTTAATTTAGCATTTCTCTTATTGTGTGAGATTGAACATCTTGTCATACATTTGAGTTCTTTGTAATATTTTCCTTCACTGTGAATTACCAGTGTTCTTTGTCTGCTTTTATATTAGGTGATTGGTCATTTCATCTCCATATTTTGGGACTCATTGGTTTCCTATATTAGATTACATTAAACCTTTTTGGGATGTGAGTTGAAAATATTTTTTTCCTGTTTGCTATTGGCTTTAAATTATTTTTATTGCTATGGAGAAGTTTTTATTTTTATGGTGTTAAAATGATCAGTCTTTCTTTTTGTGGTTTCTGTATTATGAGCCATGATTTGAAAGGCCACCAAACTCCAAGACTAAGGAATTCTTGTTTTAGTTTCATTGCTTACATTTAAATGTTTAATTCATCTGGAATTTATATTGGTGTAATATAATGATTTGAAAGGCCACCAAACTCCAAGACTAAGGAATTCTTGTTTTAGTTTCATTGCTTACATTTAAATGTTTAATTCATCTGGAATTTATATTGGTGTAATGTGTATGATCTGGATCTAAGTTTAATTTTTAAGATGGAAATCCAGTTGTCCCAACATCATTTATTTACTGTATTTTGCCATGTATAACATGCAATTTTGCCCAAGTTTTTGAAGGAAAAATAAGGATGTGCATTACATGTGGGTAGTACTAAATCCATATCTATATAAATGTTTTCAATTATTTTATTTATGCTTATGTGTTAAAAGTGTAACTGTAGAAAGCAATAATGATATCTGCATGCAAAATAATACCCTGGAATGTGATAATTGGTTTTGTTTCTAAATATAAATAAATTGAATTAAAAAAATTAAAATGAAATATTTTTTCCCCTGAAAGTTTGGGCCAAAAACAGAGGTATGCATTATACACAGCAAAAAATGATATATTATGCATTTTTACTCCACTGACCTGAGGTTCCATCTTTATCAAATACTAAATTTCTGTGTGTGGGGGGGGAGCCCAAAAATGTGAAATTGATTTATAAAAAATTGTGTATTCTTATGTTGAAACTTCAGTCACCTTCAAAGTACTCTCCATTTGATGCAATGCACTTATTGAGACTTTTTCCATTGCTTCAAAGTAATTTTTAAACTTGTCGATTTTTATGCCTTTTAGTGCTTCTGCTGATTTTTGTCTCACTTCTTCCATGTAGGCAAAACATTTCTCTTTGAGGACTTTTTTCATCTGGGAAAACACAAAAAAGTTGCTTGGGGCAAAAAGTTGCTTGGGGTGAATAGAAAGGATGGGTGAGGCATGGGGGTCATGTCATTTTTGGTCAAAAACTCCTGAACACTCAGCACAGTGTGCATGAGTGTGCTTGTAAATCACTCATAAAATGGGCAAACACATTGATAGTTTAAAAAAATTCACTGATGCTGAATGCAGCCTCTCACAACAATGCCAGCTGGTACAATGATACAGATGGAGCACTCTCACCTTGTGGGGGAAGCTTCTATAATAAGGGCCCTGCCCCACAGAAGACAAATCCCTCTTTTAGTGTCCTTGTATGTACTTGGGAGTATAAACTTTTTTCTATTGTTTCTGTATTTTTGTGCTGATATTGGAAGTTACTGAGGCTTTATAACTTAGTGGGACTAATACCTTCCCATTGATTTTTGTTGTTTCTATATTTTTATTTTTCCAAATGAATGATAGTACCATATCTTTTATTTAGTGGATTTATAGCATATTAAAAATTTTGATGTCCCTTCTTTTTATTAGTTATTTATTTATTCATTTATTTATTATTATTTTAATCTTCACCCGAGGACACTTTTTCATTGCTTTTAGAAAGACGGAGAGAGAAGTATTGATGAGAGAAACAACAATCAGTTGCCTCCTGTATGCACCCTGACTAGGGATCGAACCCACAACTAAGTATGAGCTCTGACCAGGATCTGAACTGGCAAAATTTGGTGTACGAGATGATTGTCTCAACCAACTGAACCACCCATCCAGGGCATATCTCTTTTCTAAAGTAATACTTTTATAAATGCTTTTATTGAAAATGTGTATACTACCTATTTCTTTGCAGTTTTACTCTCTTCACCTGAGGTTATTTTGAACCAGATTTACAATGAATATACTCCAAGTTTTTCATAGCATACTGGACGCTAGATCATGCTGGTTTAAATGAGTCTGAATCAAATATAGAGAATTATGTTAATTCTATCAGTATTGTTACTTGAACACCTAATACATGGATTTTCCTCAAATGTTGTTTGCTAGGTTACTTTTCAGAATATAGGCTGTGAGAAAAGTCTTGTACTACTATATTTGAACATTTTTTACTGCAAAGCAGCTACCACAGGTAAACTGTAAAACTGTACAATAAAATTTCTTCTCTGTGACCACTGAATCATTCAAGAAATATTAAGAATCAGATAGAGCTGATAACTTAGGTCTGGGAAGGCCAAATCATTTAATAGCTCTCAAGGGAAAACATAAAAAAAATCAGTTGTAAACTAGGCACAACCCACCCACTCAAAGGAGTAGAAGGACCTAAGGAGGTCTGGGACATTTGAAAGTAAGTGAGAAGCAGCCTGTGTCCTTCTCAAAATGGATTTACTGACTAGGTAAATTTATTTTGACTTGATGTACAGGATTCTCTAGTCCTATGCTGTTTATCAATCTTTTAAAAAAAATGATGTGAATTTTGCGTAACATAAAATTAATCATTTTAAAGTGAACAATTCAGTGGCATTTAATATTCACAATGTGCAACTACCACAGCGCTCCCAAAACATTTCCAAACTAAAACTTCATATCCATTAAGCAGTTGCTCTCAATTTCCTATTCCTTCCAGGCCCTGTCAACCACTAATCTCTTCTTTTTATGGATTTACCTCTTCTGGACATTTCATCTAAGTAGAATCAGAGAGTATGTGACCTTTTGTGTCTTTTTCTCAGCTTAATTTTTTTGAGATTCATCCACATTGCAGCTATATCCCCTTTTTAAACAGTTTGTCTTATTTGTAGTAAGGGACTATTAATAAAGGTACTTTCAAGATAATGGGTATTCCTAGAGCTGAGTGTGGGCTCAAAATCAGAATCAAAGTATCAAAGGATGAAATTTTAGAGGAAAGAAAAAAAGCTCATTTAGTCTGACATACCAGATTCTCCTTATCTGATTCCTGTGTCTTTAGAGGGTTGTGGGTTGTTTTGAATATGGGCAAGTGGTTAGCACCATGCCTGGCAAACTAAGTGCTAAATACTACCATAAATAAATGCATGATTAAAGTCAATTATTATTTTAATTTCCATCCTAGAATCCAAGACTTCCAGGAGACACATGGGAGGATAGTGGTCAAGTGTGGGGGCACTAGACCAATCACCTGGATTCAAATCTCAGCTGCATTATGTTAGCCATGTGACCTTTGAGAGAATGCTTGACTTCTTTGTGCTTCCGTTTATACTTAATAGAATAGAGCAATTAGGAAGATTAAAGCACTGAATACAATGCTTAGCACACATTGAGTGATTAATAGATGTTAGCCATGATTTGAATGGGTCAGATGGCTTCAAAATCAATCCAGTTTCAAAACTTTTATGGCAAATTTCCCACAGCAAGTATCATCCTGTTTATTATGTAAGATGAAAAGTAGCCCTTTGTAACATCCAAACATTTGAAGGCACCACTCTGGACAGTGAGAATTTGATGACAACTAGTAAAATCTTAGTTCTTGTCAACTTTTCTTTAATCTGAGTCTTTTCTCCCCTTTAAGAGTATCAGGGATGTAGTCCTAAAGGAAAACATCAATTAAATGAAAAGACAACCCACAGAAAGGGAGAATATATTTGCTGATACATCTGATAAGGGGTTAATATCCAAAATTTATAAAGAACTTAAAAGGACCTGAATATACTTCTCTAAAGAGGACATACAGATGACCAACAGACATATGAAAAGATGCTCAGCATCACTCATCATCAGAGAAATGCAAATTAAAACCACAATGAACTATCGTCTCATGCATGTCAGAATGGCTATCATCAATAAAACAAGTACTGGCAAGGATGTGGAGAAAGGGGAACACTTTTGCACTACCAGTGGGAATGCAGATTGGTGCAGCCACTGTGGAAAGCAGTATGGAGATACCTCAACAAATTAAAAATGGATCTGCCTTTTGACCCAGCAATCCCACTTCCGGGAATGTATCTGAAGGAATCCAAAACAGTAACTTGAAAGAACATAAGCACTCTTAGGTTCATTGCAGCATTATTTACAATTGCCAAGGTACAGAAGCAGCCCAAGTGTCCATCAGCAGCTGAGTAAATAAAAACAATTATGGGACATTTATACAATGGGATACTACTTGGCTGGGAAAAACAAATTTACCCTTTACAACAGTGTGGATGGACCTGGAAAACATTGTGCTAAGTGAAATAAATCAGTCAGAGAAAGATAAATATATGATTTCACTCATATGTGAAATCTAATGAACAAATTGAACTGAAAAGCAAAATAGACTCATAGTGATTAGGATGACAGCTAAAGAGGGGGTTAGGGAGTGGAGAGATTGAGCAAAAAAGGGAAAAGGACTCATGAACATGGACAAATGTGGTGGTGATTGCTGGGGGAGGAGGGGAGGAGAGTGTAAGGGAACTAAATGGTAATGGAATAAAGAATGTGTGTTGAATTTTGTCAAGTAAAAAAAAAAAAGCCTATTTTGGCCGATTAAACGACTATCAGGGAGAAAATAATGAATAAATACTCCTGAGAGCAGATACATTATCTTAAAAAGTGTATATACAAATAGATCATTTAAAAAGCTTTTTTAAAATTAAGCCTTATCATCACTTATGTTGATGGTAGGTGGTTAGGTTACAGGATGACAGATTTTAGGCTTTGGGGAATAATTTTTTTCCCAAGTCTGTTTGCCTGACTGAAACATGGGATTCTCTTGCAAATTCATTCATTACAATGAAAAGGTATTTTTGTGTTGGAAACCAACCCCTGGAATGCTCAAACATGATGTGTATATTTGTTTTTAATTTACGGGGGGAAATGAGATGGTTAAAACTGTAAATTAGTGTCATATACTTTTCAAGGTTGAACTCATACTTAGCTGCTTCTGTGGATTTATGCTCCAGCCATTGTTAACGTAAAATAATTTGTGTAATATTGATGTAACCTGACAGCCAGGGAGGGTAGATTGGAACACGTGTGAGAATAATGACAACTTCACTGTACTAGTTGGTGAGGGCAGCAGATGCTGTTGACTACATGGTTGTGTACTACATGGTTATCACATTCAAAATGACTAAGAGCAATGAATCTGCATCAAATTTTGTGTTAACCTTGAACATTGCTACACAAAAACTATTTGGACTATTCAGACTTTTGGGGATGATGCAATGAGTGCAGAGCAACTAAAAATGTGGCACAAACACTCCGAAGATGGTCAAGAATCTGTTGAAAGTGATCCACATTCTGGAAGGCCTGCAACAAACAGAACACCTGAGACTGTTCAATGTGTACAGGCTGCAATCAACAAAGGCTGGCGATTGACAGTGTGAGAACTAAAAGCTGATTGGGGGATTCCAAAAAAACTACTGTGACTTTGATGCAGAATCTTGACATGAAATATGTCGTGGCAAAATTCATTCTGCAGCTTCTGCTACCAGAGAAGGAACATCATGCTGCAGTTGCTAGTGACTTGATTCAAACCACTACTAATGAACCAGATTTCCTCAGGAAGGTTATAACTTTGAAGGGAACTGAGGCATCATTGTCCTATGTACAATGTTTTATTTTATCTTCTTCAATAAATGTTATTTTTCATATTACATGGCTAACTACATTCTGAACAGCCTTCATACACAAAATCTCCCTTCCCCAGCTTAACATTTAAAATTTTATTGTTGTGCCTGCATTCGTGGCAACCAGAAAGCTACTTGGATTTATAAAAAGCAATGTATGCCCAGATTAAGTCTGTGGAATGGAAATTTTAACAGGGGATGAGTGAGAGGGAATGTTGAATTTTCTTGTGGAGGGCAGACCTGGGGGCAAATGGCAGTGCCAGCACCAGTTCTGAGTCCCTGGAGGTGGGAGAAAGGAAGTACCAGGAAATAGGTGAAGGTACAGGAAAGATGAGAAGCCAGACTTTTCTTTCCAAAGGAAAGTTTACCTAAGACTCATACTTTCTATGTATAAAGAAAGCAAGATATTTAATGAACTATACAAAATCAAGTCACTAGAATAAAACTTCTAATTTTATTCTTTAATCTACTGGTATTTACCTTCTTGAATATAGATCCTCAAATCTTCTGTTGGAAAAATTATTGTAAGCACATCTGCAAGAGTGGATACTTTCACATTATCCAAATGAGGCAGCAAATAACGGATGTATATGAATATAATAAGCATATCTCAAAAAGAATGATACAGCTTTTATTTTCCATGGGTTTTAAAGGTACTTTTTGCTACATAGTTTATGTATTTTTATGAGATAATATTTTTCATATGTATGAAGTTCAACCTTATACAACTTTAAGATGATATGTTTGGTAGTGTATCTATAATCTTTAAGTTTAGAGTTTTTGGAATGTACAGTATATGAGGTAAAATCAAGATTACATTAAAAATTGTCTCTTCACTAATTTTGCAGTGAGGCTCAAATGGCAAGTACACTATTAAATGACATTTACTATCAAAAATAGGAGTTCATTTGCATTACTATGAAAAACATAAGCCACTGTTCACTGCCACAGTGGCACATTTTACCATTTTAGACATTCAACTATTATAGAAATCTCTGGGCTATTACACTCAAACTCATTTGTACTGCCAAATGTGGCCCCTTTAAGAAGTTTCTAGAAAACAATCACAATCACTTGTTTTGGGGAAAGTTATCAGCCTATATGTAAGAGATTAAATTTAAATAAAATGTAAACATACAGTATATTATAGTGACAGATCATTCTTACCACTTAGAAAGGCCAAGTTTATCCATTTCTCTTTTGAACAAAGGTTAATGTTTTTTTCTACAGTATGGATCATTTAACATAAAACAATTACAACACATGCCCATTCTAATAGAAGATAAATTCTTCAGAGGTCTTCAAAGTACAAAACATATGTCCTTTACTGAAGACTGACACAATTGCTTAGTAATCACTAAAATGCTAACTTCAGCAACTAAAAATTAGTGATTCGCTATCCTAAAATTCAAATAATAAATTAAAAAGGCTAGTTACAAATGTTTTACAGATAACAGATGTGCTAAAACAAGAATTTCAGCAAGTTTCATTACAAATTGTATTATTACTGGCAGTCCTTGACATCTGTACAAGATGTACAATGTGATACTTGACAAAATACAATCTGATCATCCAAGAACTCACAAATGTAAGCTCATAAAACAATGAATTCTGCTATTGCAAAGTGCTCTAATGCAACATTAACCACATGCTATCAACAATTTGGAAGCATCCAAACAGACATTACATTAAACATTAGTTTTTTAAGAAAGAAAGCAGCTTGAAGTTTACTGGTGCAAATTACTTTTGTCTTTAAATCTGGTGTCCCAAACAAAAAGATTAGGGTTGGTTATGAATTCTGATGGTGATGGCAGTAGTTATGGGGGAAGCAGCATGACTTATGGGAGTTCTTCAAAACTAGCTGATACCAGATAGATGAGTGTGTATTTCTACACTTGGTATGTAGTTTGCATATAAGCCACATATGTACATGTATGTTCTTATACACATACATATAGTTCAAAGATTCACAAAACTAAATTAAATAGGTTTGAAATTTAGTTATGATTACTTTAAAAAACTATCTAAAAGCTCTCTGTTCTTTACCATGTCCTCAAAACCTGAAGAGGTGCCTTTTGAATAAACATTAAATCATTTTAGGCCAAATAAACTGTCTGTGCTTTCTTTAAGTGACTTATCTGTGAATTCATGAATATATATAGTATAATAAAGAACACCACATTCATCAAACAAGAGGCTTTTTTTTTCAGGCATATTCTTTCATCCAGTTTTTGTTTGCTAAACTCCTCCAGTTATTCATCATAATCCCACTTACCAAATAATTAAGACAAATGAGGAGGTAGAAATATAGCACTTGATTGCTTTCACAGCATCAGACTTTAACATTTTTATATAGCATATTAGTGTAAATTTTAATCATTTTGAATCATTTACTAGGTGATAATCTTAAAAACAGATCAGGTTGTCAGTGTTACACTCATGCTGACTGGTCAAAATATCAATTATATATTCTTGCCTCTGAGAAAGTCTGTTTGACAAGAAGGCATGTCAAAAATAAAAAAAGAAAGGGGAAAAAAGAAAAGAAAAAGCCCAGCCAAACAAAAAACCAAAATCTGTTATTTCTGTGGCTTGTATTCTAATAAAGTACCTCTACCTAACAATATAAGCACTGAAAATGGCAAAATGATGTAGTATAGTCTCAATGCCAGTGCTAAATGCCACTGTTTTTGTAAAAGCAATACAGAAATAACTTTAGTACATGACAAAATAAAATGTAATACAGTATTAAAAATAAAGTTATATTTTCACTTGATTACAAAGTACTGAATGATAAAGGCAATCAAAATGGAAAAGAAAGCAAACAGCACAAGGATGACAGCTGCACACTGCTCGTCACTAAGTGCTCGTCGGGTCCTCGTGCTTTCCACAGTGTCTCTGTTGGTGCTGGCTGGTGGTTCAGTCCTCTGAGAGATAAAGAAAACTGTTGTGCTGTAGGGACCTACTAGGTCCTGATGCCCCACAGAGTCTTGGCACTGTCGGATGGCACATACGCGGAAACGATATTCACAATTCAGCTGAAGGCTTGAATACCGGAATGAAGAGTCAGGACCCTTGTAAATCTGTGCATAAGATATTAGTGAAAGAATTAGGTGAGGAGACTGGGCAGAAAATCTGTGTTAAAATTGGCTAGTTTTAGAATTACCTTGTGACATGGAAGCTAGCGAGTGCCTTTTATCTTTTAAATAGTACTTAAAAATACTTATCCAGAACTTATCTGTCTGCTGTATAAGGCAGGAGAAATTGAAAAGTTAAGATCTACCCTCACAGAGCTTGTAGACCAGGTAAGAAGTGAAGATGGCTCCCAAAGTAACTAGAAAACAAGCAAAATCAACCCACAGGCATTTCCCTGGTTTCCTCAAATGTAAGAAGAAAACTTGTGAAATCATTCCACAAAAGGAGGAAGGGTGGCTAATCTTGCTCCCCCATTACAACTTCACATAACGGGTTTCTGGGTAATTTCAGATATGTCTGTTGAATGAAACAATTAATGAATGAATAGGGAGATTTCTATAGCTGTCAATGGCAAATCGTTTAATAGGCTTTAACGAAGAGAGATCACTTAGAATTACAGAATTGGACCTTAAAACCCAAGTTCTCTGCCTATCCCTCAGAAGGAAGTAACAAGAATGGAATTCCATGGATTTTCGGAGAATATGTATTAGAACTCGTCACCCCCAGGTCCAAGCTGTGCTCTACCACTATACACTCCATCTGAACTTGAATGGTAATTATGATAATGAAATAAATTACTACTTGTTAAAGCACTTAGCACAGTGCCCCGCATATAGTGAGTACTCAATGTATGAAGCTATCATTTTTCTGTTAATGAGTCCCTCCCACAATTCTGTATGTGGGAAAACCAAGGCTCATAGTGATGTTCCAATCGAGTTCTCCCAGCCAGTTGGTAGGCTGTAAGTCAGATTAACCAAAACCTGGGCTACCATTCTTTCAAGTAGTTTTAGCTGCCTCAATCTGTGTTGTGAATCTAAATCTTTTACATACTGGTTTGCTACAGAACGCTTACGAGTGTATGTAAGATGAAGTTCTAAGCAAATTAGTATTTGAAGTATTCCAATGTGCTTACAATCTGAAGTATTTGAAAGTGATGATAAGGTTTAGCTTTTAAGTTGAATTAGAATTAGCATTGCTTTTTCATGTACTGATATGTTTATTAAAATTCATATACTACTCAAATGTGGGGTCCTTATTTCCTTTAAACATGTAATATGATTTCTTTAATATTAATTTTGCTTCTTCCTTGGAAGGAAACCTGCTTATCTGTAAATTATATTAAAATCTAATTATCATGTCAATTTGCAATGGCTTAATAAAGAAAAACAACCACATACCAAATTTAGTATGGGCCTGTCATAGTTTCAGTTACAAAATTACACTTCCACACTTAACAAAATTCAAAAGAAAAATATGTCTAATTGGAAAATATTTTATTACTAACAGTTATAATGGAAGACCCAAATAAAGATGAATGACTGGTTTTCTACTGGGAAGAAAAATGCAAGATGAGATATTATAATCAAACAACCCAGCTTAAAATTGGTCAAAATCAAGGTTGAGAGCAAAAACAGAAAATAAGATGAAACAAGTATGTAAATTAGGCTTTTGAGTCATACAAAAAAGTTCTTTGTCTTTAAAATTTCTTGGCCAGGAAGTTGATACTTCTAGGCTTCCACAGTAAGTGTGTCTGCTGTTGTATTCACAACACAGCATTGTGACTATTACTATTAATGTAGAAGCCTCCTTAATGGTCTCTCTGCTCTGCCCTTGTCTCACTCGAGCCAAAATGACCTTGCGTCTGATCATGTGACAACTCTGGTCAAAATCTTCTACCAGCTTCTAACTTTACATGGAATGCAAGTTGACAGTATGGCCTATAATACCTTACATGATATCCACACCACTCATAGACCCCCACTCCTACCCTTCCTCCCCTTTCTCACACTGACCCAGCCATACTGGGCTCCTTGTTGTAAATTTAACAATCACACTCCTGCCTCGTGGCCTTTGCACCTGTTGTTTCCTCTTCTTGGAACACTCTTTGCCCCATATATACTTTGTTCGGGTCTCTGTTCAAATGTCATCTGATTCCCTGTATAATATAACACTAGTAATCCCTCCCCTCAGTACTCCCTATTCCTTTTACCCAGTTTTATTTTTTCTTCACTGCAATGATCACTATCTAACATTCAATATACTGATGTGTTTTGTTGCTTTTAGTATTTCTTTTTCTACTAGAATGTAAGCTTCATGGAGGCAAAAACTTTTTATTCATGTACCTGAGTGCTTGGTACAGAGTTCAATAAATATTTGTGAAATGAAAGAACAATCTGTTTAAATGTAGTTCATATCCAAAAGACTTTGAATCCTGAGGTACTGTGTAGTTAGTAATCTTTGGAACACTGTAAGTACCGAACAAATTGTTTTTCAATTACAATTGACATACAATATTATGTTAGTTTCAGGCATACAACATAGTGATTAAATATTTACATAACTTGTGAAGTGATCATCTTGATAAGTCTAGCCCATCTGATACCATACATAGTTAATACAGTATTATTGACTATATTCACTATGTTGTATTTTACACATCCTCTATTTTTATAACTGCTAATTTGTACTTCTTAATTCCTTTACCTTTTCCACTCCCAACCCATAATCTTGTGACTATCAATTTGTTCTATCCATAAGATGAACAAATGTTTTTGAATGAGGAAGATAAAAATAGTCAAATCTGGCATTGAAAATTTATAAAAATGAGAAAGGAAAAATATACATATTCACAGAATTGTATCTTGGCACATACCTGTTTGAATTCAGAATCTTTTCCCACTATAACTTGAAGACTGTAAATAACTGGATCACCTTTCATTGGCTGTAAATACTCCCATGTAATCTCACAAACGTGATCATTTACTTTCTCTATTTTGGGCGCTATAGAGAACAAAAAAGTAAGTAAAATCTGCTTTAACTCTTTTTACTTGAAACATTACACATATATTTGTTTTAATCGGTATCACCAAAACTTTAAAACTGAATTATTAAGAAATAAGTATCAGTGAAGTTTAAAAATTTGCAGAGAAATGGTTAATAGTTCGCTCTTATTATCTTCAGGTCATACAATCTACAGATGCTATAGTGGCTAGACTGACTAAAAGATCTGTCAAGATAAGCACTTTTTTATTAAGCTAAGAAGCCAATAGAGGGATATATGACAGTTCAAAAACTACGATGGTACTTTTAAGAGCATAAGTAGAGCATAAAGTTTATAATTTAATCTCCTAAGAGGATGAGTTGAAAATACCCCAAGTTTTTTCACCATATATGACTATCCGCATCAATATTACCAGAAACACTATTCAAGACAGTCCTGTTAACTATGAATCTCCTTAACAAATGGTATATTCAAACATGATCCAGAACACTGTATTAAAAGTCTTTGTGATTTGTCTTCAGAGTGTGAGGAATTTTAGTGTTTTTGACTAAATGCACAAAGTACAATCTTGCTGCATTCACTTTAAATAAGAATCCCTCTGAAATTAATTTTAAAGATATTTGTATATACAAACGTGTATGTGTTTGTGTGTATAAATTTACTTTAAAAATTCAAGTCAACTAAGAATTCATGTTTTGCTTAACAGACAACCTGGCTCTCCCCCAGAAGTCCAAATGAATGAAGTAACAATGAAAGAAAAACCACCAGAATTTGTGATTTTTTTCTTTAAATAACAATAGCAGAAATGGCTATTAACCCTATTAGAAAACCAGTCTATTCAATTTAGTATTTTTGTTAGCTTATTAAAAAGGTCAGTGACAAAAACCAGTAATTGTCTGAGTCGAGTATCAATGACTCAGATAAAATAATTTTTATTATTGAGTGAAACTACCAGTAGTTTGTCTATCAAATTTCCTTCTCATAATTTACTTGTTGGACATATGCTGAATGATAAATGTTAATAACAATACATAAAGCACCTGATAAAAATGCATTTAAAAGTAATTTGTTATAATGAAAATAACTTGAGTATGTGTAACTTACCTTTCAAGGCAGCTGGGACAGATTTTGGAGTAGTGAAAATATATTCTTGGGAGAGAGGACCTTCCCCTGCTTCATTACAAGCTTGAATACAGAATTTATAGGATGTTGACTCATTAAGTCTTTGTACTTTGTATGTATGACATGGACCTCTGTACAAGGATATAAACCTAAAATGGAAATGGTCCATTAAAAATAATCCTTGACTACCTTATGTTTAAGAACTACTAAAAAAGTACATTTGGGACATTATTTAGGAATAATTTACTCCTAGAATTTAATGCCAGGATTGGTTTGACACTCTAAACAAATAAATAAATGTGTTTTTATATCACATGATGAAAATCACAGAACTGGTAAATTTCTTAATCTGACATGATTTTCTGAAAAATTATCACTAAATTTCATATCCAACCATGGTAACTATTTCTTTTCAGGTTTCCAATTGCTGTGCTTTAATGTGTACATTTCTAAATATAATGAGAACACCACAATTTTCATTATAAATTATTTCTAACTGGAGACATAGGCATACGATTTGTCACATAAAAAAGATAACTCTCAATTCCCAGGCATAATTTTAGCTGATCTTGTGATGTTTTCTAGAGATTTATATAGTAGTATGACAGAATATATTATTTCCCATAAATTATTCATGTGAACTGTTTGATGGGAAGTTTAATATTACGTATGTCACCTATAACTTGAATGTTCCTCCATATTTTTGATTGGGTGTTTTTAAAATTTTTGGATGTTGGAGAATGAATAATGAATGCTCATATAGTTCTAACAGTCTGAAAACTATAGTCAGGTTAAAAAGGAAATATTTAATGAAATGAAGTAACAGTAATTTCCAAGAAGCAATAATTTGAATAAGCCTTGTCTTTTTAATCGTATGTATGCACATGGGTACATATTTAAAGATAGCAAAAGAAAAAAAGAAAACCAGTTTTAAAACCACTGTTGAAAAAAGCAAAACAATGACACAACCTGTGGTCAAGAATGCTAAACAGCATTCTGACATTATCCCACAGCAAGAATAAATAGGCCAGTAACTACACATATTAAACTAATTTATTAAACTTATAGTGAATTCACAATACCATAAAAATGTTTATTTATTTTCCATAGCCAAGGACACTAACCATACCCTATAACAATCCTCTGGGTGCTAGCTAAATATTAATTATTAAGTTCTATAATTGAATACAGACTATTGTACAACCTATCTATAATAGAATTTTTATTATTTTTCAAATACTTATTAGACATGTTTCCAGTAAACCTTCTTGTATTGCCCCTAATGTAAATGCTAGAAAGGGGATGAAAATATTTTAAAAATTAATTCACCCAACAATAAAAATATATATTAAAGATAAATGGCTATACCAAAACTCTGTGGTAAAACAAACTCCTTCTAGAGATAAGGCTACAAAGAGTACATAAAAATTCTGCCAAGAACATAAGTTACATTCACAGACGCATACATTTCAGGAGATGATCAATACCATTTGCTCTGTGTAATGCTCTTACCTGGTGATAAAGTATGTTTAATTGTATACATTTTTTACATGTGTAAGTATTTCTCATTTGCTCTGTGTAATGCTCTTACCTGGTGATAAAGTATGTTTAATTGTATACATTTTTTACATGTGTAAGTATTTCTCATAGAGGGTACTTATGAATAAAATTTTCATTATTGAGTATGTGACTAAGATGCAAACCCAACACCAAAAACAAAGTAGCCTTGGGAAAAACTGTTGCTAATAATACTCTGAATCCATGAGATATACAAATTGTTTATAATAAACTGACTGAAAATAGAAAAGTAATATTCAAATTCTTAGTAGAAGAGTAACAGCTATGCGGGGTATGTGGCATTAGTTGTATGGGATATACTTACTGTCAATGAACAGCCCTAGATCGGCATTTGAATAATGTATATTACAAATATTTTGAATAACATTATAATTCAAATGTATGATTTAGTGGGGTAATTTATGGCGTGAATATAATGAAAATGGAAAGGATGGTGGCATATAAAAGAACCGGAACAGCAAGCGAACCACATAATTAATTACACAGTTTGACTGAGATCTGACAGTGAGGAACTGAACTGTATTCATTTAGTGTACAGGCTCTGTGACAGGGGTGTGGAGGAGAGTGAGACATAATCCCTGACCTCAGGAATCTCAGAGGCCTTAGTCAATCAATCATTTACTGTAAAAACTGCCTGTTGCTGGAAATAAGCATTCAAGAATTAGCAGAGATTGTCTTTTATTAGTATAAAGAGAGTAAATGTGTTAAAGCAGCCTTTTTCAACAGGTGTGCCGCAAAAATTTTTAAAACATGCAATACCTGTCAAATGAAAATGTGTCAAGAGCCAACACAACAGCTCTCCAGTGTGAACAGGTCACAATTAAACCTTGTGTGTGTGTGTGTGTGTGTGTGTGTGTGTGTGTGTACGTGAGCTGCAGAACTTTACTAATTAGTTTATGTGTGCCATGACACGAAAAAGGTTGAAAATCACTGGGTTACCAATGTGAGCCAAAGAACAGACCCCTTAATTTTCTCTCTTTTAGCACCCTACTCACAAGTTAAAACCAGAAAATCTTCACTGTGTCTTCTAGTCCTTCAAATACACCACACTTAAAAATTCTTATGCAAATTTTGTTTTTGAAAGTGTATTTACTTCTATTTATAAAAACTTATATACTTAAAACCCAAGAAACTACAAGGAAGTACTTAAAACACCTACCTTCCATTCTTATCCACCATCTGAAGGTGGTACTGAACAGAATCTGTTGACAGTATCTTTGGGGTTCCTTCTCCCCACTTCAGCTTAAGGTTCTGGTGGCTAAAGGCAACACATTCCAGACGAGGTGGATCAGGAGGGAGGGGCTTAGTTTTTAATTTTATCATGTGGCTGAAAGGACCAGCTCCAAGGCTGTTCAAGGCTTGAATTCGTATTCTAAATGCCACGTAAAAAAAAAAAAGAGTTTAGCTTATGATTATTCTATTAAAATGTCTCTTTGGTCTAGGCAAAAATGAGCATAATTTTTATAGTGTACCTGTATGTTGTATCTGGTTGCAAATTGTCTATAATATAGCTTGTAACCTTTCCTATTGTCAAAGGCTGTTTATCTCCAAAGTCTATGCTATAGGCAAAGATTTCTGAACCATGGTCACAAGGCTTTTCCCAGCTTATTGCAAGGCATGTAGAAGGTGAATAATTGGGATTTTCTATATCATCGTCACTTATTTCTTGAAGGCAAGTCACAACAGCAGGAACTGATGGTGGAGTCACACAGGCTACTACATCACTGAAAGGGCCTGCACCCACAATACTCAGAGCCTACAAATTAACAGAGCCCATAGTTAAACAAAGACATGATATGAAAATGCTCACAAAACCCTGGACAGAGTAAGTGACAAAGCTCAGGTTGCCTTTACCTGGACTCTGCAATAATAGGTCATTGCTGGTGAAAGTCCTTTCAATTCATAACTGAGACCAGGCCCACAGTAACATATCTGCATACTTCCTTCAACTCCTCCCCACTCTAATCGATATTCAGTGACATCAGTTCCATTATTCGAAGGGACCTTTTAGTTAAGAAAAGGATAAAAGGTATTAAGTTTTGACAATGATTAAACAGCTTTTGGGCAAAAATACTCTTTAAAATGTTTAAGCAGAATTAAGACTACTCAATATTATATTTTTATTTATTAAGACCACCTGAATTTAAGATTGGTCAAAAACTTTAACTTTGTTTTCAATCAGAGTTAGAAATATCATTGAATCATTTTAGAAAGAGTAAATATATTTAAGGTAAATATAAATATATATTTAAGGTAAATATAATTTCTAAATAATTCAGTGATAATAAATAATATAAAATGGTAAATCATACAAGGGTTTTTTCTTTGTTAAATTTCAAAGGAAACTGAAAATGTTACTTATCATCACTGATTATCACTATGTACAATAAAGACACTGGAGATAATAATTATGAGAAATAATATTATACTAATTCCTATGAATGTTTGTTCTGAACATTAAGCTAGCCTCTGGTTAAATATCTCAGTTTTGAGACAGTCTTTGATAAAATACAAAGTACATCATGAACAAGAACCTAAATAAATACTCACAATGCAAATATACCTTATTTATATGCTTCAAAGAGAAAAAGCAGTTCACTTTCTGCTATGTAAATTTAATGGGACTTACACTTTGTATAACTTAAAAGAGGATGAGAACTACTAGAGCATATGAAGTTTATTATTTTATATAAACTTTTAATTTCCTAAGAAAGTAAACATAAGTCAATGGAAATTACAATACCTCCCAATTTATTTGTGCACAAGTTGCAGATCTGCACATTACTTGAGGGGGCTTGCATTGATCTGGTGGTCCAGGGGCTGTAGTAATATCACATTTTTCTGAAAACGGTCCAAACTAGAAAAACAAATATAACCAGTGTTTTAATTTTTCACATACTGATGGTATAGCTCTCCACAAAAATTCACAAATAGTTAAGCATAATTCCTCTCTTTTAAGACTAATTGGTCATAATATAATTCTAAAAGCATTCACAGGAAGTAAAATGATTCAATGATCATGGAAGTGAATATGTGGGGTACTTTTAAGTTTCTTTTACTGTACTTTCTTCTCCTGTCCCTTATTCCTTCGTGAACTGTATTTTGTAAGAAGGGCAGGGCATAAGGGAACTTGGTAAGTAGAATCAGTCAGAAGTAGTTATGTGAGTGAAGAAATGGATACCGATTAAAAGCAGGAGAGATGGTAGGCATAAATTCTATCTTAAAATTTACAATAACTTTACAAGAGTCTAAAAGGTATATTCTTTGGAAATATAGAAAGCAAGCTGTTACTTAAGATGATTTAGACAAATTATTATAAACCTGAAAATACAGATTAAAGATATTAGCATTCAAGATGTTATCCCAATACACTGCTGCCTTGTGGGGCTGACAAGCTGATGATTTATGTAAGAACTGCCAACAAAGTATTTTATAAACTTGACATGTACGAAAGTGAAAAGTAAGTTACAGATAGAAATAATGAATTCAACTGGAGAATGTAAAATATAGAACAGTTCATTGAAACCCTAAATAATGTGAAGAAAAGAAGCTTAGTTTAATTTTGTGGAATTTTAATTATAGAATAGTTCAAAGAAATAGTGATACTCAACTGAGGTAAGAAATTACTGCTTTGACCTTAGAGAACCTGCTTTAGTGGAGGGAGATAAGAGGTTGTCATAGTTGGGTGGAAAGGGCTTCAGCTCTGAAGTCTGACAAACCTAAGGCCCACCTCTATCACTTTTTAGTTTGCATGACTGTGGGCAAGATAGTTTCTCTGAGCCCTAACAGCTTCAGTCGTAAAATGGAGATATTACCTATTTTATCCATTTTATGAAGTTGTACAGATATATATTTAATTACTTTATCCTCACCTGTGGACATTTTTTTCATTGCTTCTAGAGAGAGAGAAAGGAAGAGAGAGAAACAGCCACGTAAGAAACATCACTTGGCTGCCTCATGTATGCATCTGGATGGGGATTGAACCCGTAACCTAGGCATGTACCCTCAATGGGAATTGAACCCACAACCGTTCACTTACAGCACAATGTTCCAAACAACTGAGCTACACAGACCTGGGCTAGATATTTAGAAAATATTTTTTAAAAAATCCACACAAAACCAGAAAAGCTTAAAATTAAAATGTAAATTCTTCCTCAGGCAAAAAAATGAATGTCACAATTAGTTGCCAATGGAAAGTAAATGCTGCATACTGCCAGCCTAAAAAACAAATTTATCATTTTATGATCTAGTTTCTATTCTTAAATATACTAAGTAAAGCCTATTACCACCACCTGAAAGGCCAATTCTAGCCTAGCTCAAGTCTAAAGCATCACAAATTATAAGTGGGATTTGAAAATACAGATGTTTTATAACAATTAAGTTATGGTATATATTGACCTCTCTCTTATTTATCAATATAGGCTTAAAACTGCAAATTACAAAATATGAAGTCACAAATAAGAGATGTAGTTACATATTACATGAAACACCACTGTGATTATAATTCAGTCATCATGGTCTTCCTACCCCCATTTTATTAGCTGCGTGCAGTCTGAAGCTGTAAGTCTTTCCAGGAAGAAGGTTGCTCACTATACATTCTACTTCAGAACCTTGGTAAACTTCTCTGGGTTCATCTTTTTCTACAGGAGACATCTCCACACCATAGCAGGAAATGGGAGCTCCACCATCGACCAGAGGGGGTCCTAAAGGTGGAAAAAGATTTATGCAACTTAATAGGAAGAATATATTTAGTGCTAACTTAATTATGATTTATTACCAAAATGGAAATTACCCCATCGTAATTGTATTTCTTTTGCTTTGGGTCTACCCTGTAATCTGGGAGGGAGGCATGGGCCAGGAGGTACAGCTGGAGTCTGCACAAGTAAAGTTTCAGATACCTGCCAAAACAAAAGCAAAAACAAAACAAAAATGCCCCAATCTAAATAATCAGACTGATTTTTATTGAAGAAAAATAACATAAACAAAAAAATTACACCAAATTTGAAACTGCACTTGACTATCAACTGAAAATAAAGTTCTAAAATTAAAACCCAATTAAATAATTAAAACTCAAATTTTATATAGACAAATAAAATAAAGACACCATAAATACTATGTACAAAGTAAATTACCAAACAAAATAAATAAAAACTCTTCCTTTTCTTATTTCTATAAATAAAAAAATAGAAAGCCCTACCTCCAACACAACCTAAATGGGCATTACTTTTGACAATGTCCAAATGGATCCACAAATATCTTCTACGGAAGGATGTTTTAATATTCTGTGAATGCTATTTGCCATATTTTCAGGAGGTTTAGACTATCTTGGCAACTTTACTGTATACTGCATTTCTAACCTAAATACTCATTTATTTATTAAAAAGGTTCTTTTCTTCTTTCCATCTAAAAATAATTTAAAAAACAGGTAAGTTTTTCCAAGTATTTGTTATTATTCCAGGTGTTTGGTATTACTTTTAGCTTCTATAGCAACTTGAAAAGTCTTTTAGTTTTAATTTAAAAGGCATTTTCTTAAGAATACTGACACGAACCCAGTGCCATATTCCTTATCTGCAATGTATTAAGGTTAACACTTCACCTTCTTTCCAAACATAAATAAAATATTCAGTTATCACCTTATTCTGATAGGTATCCTATGTAAGAATGCTATAATGCTGTATTAGAAAAATGTTTGTGGGGGCAGGACAGGTTAGCTTTTTAAAAAAGAATCCAGAAAGAGTTTCTGATTAGCTAAAATGAAACAACAGGATCCCAAGCCTGTTGGGCAGGACTTGCATTCAGTTTCATAGTACTTGCATTTTCAACAAAAAGGTTATAACTCATTTTTAAAAAGTACTTTTACTGTATTAAATTCCATTTGAAAAATAGTAATTATGAATGCTCTAAGAAAACATTTCTTAGTTAAATTCATTTAAAAAATCACTCCCATTAAAAAACACACTTCTCCAGAACATTATGTATATCTCACATATAGTCAGTGGCACATTTTAAGTTCATTTTGGTTATCGGGTCTCTAAGAATAAAAATAATTACCAACTTTTCTCAAATAAATAAATATTAGAATCTGTGTTTAAATAATAAATTACTTTATAGTTTCTACTGATTAACATAATTTATAGAACAGTAAATCAGTTTATAGTTATTTTATTTCTATTTGTTAGGTATGGTTATTGGGCAAATTCCTAAAAGTTACCTTCATAAAATTTTCTGCAATGCTTTTGTATATTTGTTTTTCAAAAGCTAAACACCAAGCAAAAAATAGATGTTCAGTAATACAGACTATGGGTTAAGTACTATTATTAGAATATTTTGGTCACTATGAAATTAACTACCTGGGTCACACAAATTACTTTCGTATATGTGTAAATACATTTTAATATTTGAAGCGGCATCTGGTGATGTCATCTCATTTGAACAAACTTAAAAAAAAAAAAATCTCTCTGTAAGTATTACCGCACTCTGTCCTCCATCACTGATGCAGTAAACCCGTAAGCGATAGAAACAGCCTGGACTCAGTCGATCACAAAGATGTTCCCTAGTAGCTCCACTGTATATCATATCCCATTTGTTACCTGGTAGGGTAAAGAATTATGTTAATCAGCTCAAAGGTAATGTTTAACATTTTGGTATCATGGACCCGGCATGTGTCCTAGTTTCACTAATTAGTGTTTATTTAATTTGTCAGAATCAATTTAAGTCTGTTTAGAGTTTCCTGGAAATGATCTAATTCTCTCTCTGTGTAGCTTCTTAGACAAATTTTGCATGGCTCTGCTGAAAGGAAATATCTCTGTAACTCTGTACGGACCTTGGCTTAGATTGATAATTTGCTTTTAATTAAGTATTTAAAATGTGTTTACTGGTCCAGTAATAACATTATAACACACAAAGAATAGAAAAAAATCAATACCATAGGAAGTTTAGTCTTAATTAAAAGACATCCTTATGTTTTGCAGGCAATAGATCATTTCATAGAAATAAAGATTATTAAATGTGTCATTCAAGAACAAAGTTCATTAGACATACAATTTATTATTAAAACTAGTATAATGTAAGTTAAATAAGTTTTATAAGATAAATTTTCGCTGATACATCTGAGTATAAATCTAACTGAATAAACTAACTTCAGAAGACTTTAGTGATATTGGACCTGAGCAATGTAAACAAACAAACAAAATAATAAAATGTAAATGTAATAATACAGGTGCACAGCAGTCTAACATTTAATTTGCTATATTTCTGGAGATTACAACTTAAAGTGGGTCATAATAGGCAAAATCCTAACTACTATGAACAAAAGAAAAAAAAAACAAGCAGAAAGAAAAGAGATCATGTAAGATGTTAAGTCATGAAGAGTAGAGACAGACTGGTATAAATTATTATTTTTTAAGAGTTGTTATTACCATTAGAACCTTCTGCCATCTCCACTACGTATTTACTGATGGCTGCCCCTCCACTGTCTTTTGGTGGGTCTATCCAAAGAAACAAAAGTGGTATTAGGCAAAGTACATGCAATTTAAAATGCAATTTAAACATCAACATGTGGTTGCCTCTCACACGTCCCCTACTGGGGACCTGGCCCACAACCCAGGCATGTGCCCTGACTAGGAATCAAACTAGCAAAACTTTGGTCCACAGGTCGGCACTCAATCCACTGAGCCACAGCAACCAGGGCAGCTTTTTAAAAATCAGTATCACCACCTCATCACTCTATTGTTTTTGCATTAAGTAGTATATAAGCAGGTGCTCAATAAAGGCTTGTTTTAATGAGTAAGTGATTTTCATTTCTCATAAGGGACAGGATGACCTAGATGACATTAACTACAAGTTCAGTATTTTCCATTTCACACAGTGCTGTCCCTGCTAATAGTCCTGCTAATAGTGGATTCCAAGTTCTTCCTCTATCAAATCTGAGCCTAGTATGTGTGAGTACACAGCTGTCTGAAAAAAAAAAAAAAGATCCACAAATAAAGACTCTCACATTTCCTATTAAACTTGCTCGAGCTAACATTTATGTAAATATCTTAAATATTAGCTTAATATTGAAGTCATTTTAAACAAACATAAAAGTAATGATGTATAAATATATCTAATATCTTACCCCAAGTTATTTTAAAACTGTGTGAATGTATCTTTCCTTTAACTGAAGGCTTTACAGGTACTCCTGGTTTATCAGGGCATGTAGTAAATTCTACTACCTCACTTGGATTACTTTTACCTTCTGAGTTGTAAGCAATAACCTGTGATGAGAACATAAAAACATAAAATAATCAATGTTTGATACCTAATGATATTGGCTTAATGAACAAAGGGGTCACAAATAAATCAAATGATAAAGTTTTCACATTGTAACGACTTATTTATGTGAGAACTGTCATTGAAGGGACTTGGTATATATGAAGAGTATTCAGTCCTGAGAATACAAGCAAAAATTTAACAATTGTGATACTAAACAAGATTCATCAGATGAACAAACTATGTGATAATACTTGATGGGCTTTAGGTTTATTTTACTTATTCTTTCAGTGTTCTTCAGGGGTTTAATAAGATATCCACAAATTCTTTGAATATCTTTTTTTCAAAAGACAAAAGCTCATTCCTCTTCCCTTCCAAATGTACTTAATTACTTACTCTAACAAACCCAATGTAGCAAATACGATGGTGTGTGTAGCTTCCCTATGGAGAAGCTTATGTGGTGAAGAACTGGGAGGAACTGAGGGATCCTGGCAACAATCACTTGAATGAACTTGGAAGCCAAGTTCTCCAACCCCACTCAGTCTTCAGATGACTGCAGCCCCAGCTGACATCTCAGCAACTACCTCATCCTGCATCAGAAATCCTGCATCAGAAACCCCCCAGCCAAGCCACTCCTGAATTCCCAACTCACAGAAACTGTGAGGAAAAAGATGTTTGTTTTTTTAAGCTACTATGTTGTGCAGCAACAAATACATATATAATTCATATCTAGGTTATTACTGTATTTGACTTTAGCGATTTAATTATATGTATATTTTAATCTATCTCCTCTAAAGAACTTAAAGCTCCTCAAGTCCAGTGTCAAACCTGACACGGTTTTCACTTCTCCAAACCAGCTCCACATCTTTTCTTCCTTATTTGGGAAAAGGACTACCATCTACCTACTCGCTCAAGTCAAACATCTAGGAGAATCCTTGATTTTCCTTCTCTAAACCTACATATCAATATCTACAGCAGTTCCCCTCTCCCCATCTGTGGTTATAGTTTCTGCAGTTTCAGTGATCTTTGGTCAACCGCAGACTGAAAACATTAAATGGAAAATTCCAGAAATAAACAATTCATAAGTTTTAAATTGTGCTATTCTGATTAGCGTGACGAAAGCTTATGCTGTCCCACTCCAGCCTGCACAGGACATGAATCATCCCTTTGTCCAGTGCAGTTACAATGTATATAATGCCCATCTGTTGAGTTACTTAGTAGTCCTCTTGGTTATATGACAGAGATAGAGAGGGGAGATGAAAGGGAGAAGGAGATGGAGAGGGGGAGAGAGATACTTCACTTAGCCATAAAGGTATAAAGCCATAGGCTATTTCTTCCCATCCCAATTTTACAAATGAACAAAACAATCATTTAGTGCCCACTGCAGAGGGAACATGGTGCTATAAATTTCTAGGTGCAGGTGCACTCTTTACCTTCATTAGACTATGCAGGAGATAGGCATTATGCATATCAAAAGAATTAGGTAAGAGAGGAAAGATGACTAAGGCTTAAAATGGTCCAGAGAATCTTTGAAAAGGGAAATGAAGTAAAATAGGGTCTTCATGGGCAACGGAAGTGAAAGGGAAGCCTGGATAAGAAAGAGAACAGAAAGCCCCGAGTGTAAGAGCAGAAATGAACAGTGAAATAGAAAGCTCTGCTCAGGAAAGGAATAATTATCAATCTCATGAGGTAGCCTGTTCACGGAAGGAGTGAAAAGCAGTACATTAAAAAAAAAAAAAACTAAATTGGTAAGAATAAAAAGAACCTATACCAAACTAAGGAAACTTTTTCAGAGGGAAAGCTGTTTCAGAAAGTTTAATCTAGGTATAAAACAGAACTTAAATTAGAAGGCAAGAGAATAGCCTGAATGAAAGCAATACAGAACAGATTTGGAGATTTAGTATTTCAGGACAGAAATGACAGTAGAGGAGAAAGGAAGGCAGATAAGATGAGAAAAAGGAAAGGAACATGACTATGTGCTGTCAGAGATGCTGACATGTAAGTGAATTTTAAGAATGGAAGGTAAGAGAAGTTAATGGATACAAAGACCATTTTGATTTCCCTCCATTACCTGTTTCTCTCCAAACAGGTAATAAATTGAAGTAAAAGTACCTAAGGCAGGGGTGTCAAACTCATTTTCACCAGGGGCCATATCAGCCTCGCAGTTGCCTTAAAAGAGCTGAATGCAATTTTAAGACCATATAAATGCAACTTGCTCCTTAACAGTTAAGCAAGAGCTCAGTGCTGCTGCCAGGTAGAAACAAGGTGCTGGCCTGGATAAAACAAAGAGGGCCGGATTCAGCCCGTGGGCCTTGTGTTTGCCACCTGTGACCTAAGGGCTCTTAGCCCTTATACTGTGAAGAAGCTTTGTTAACTGAAAAACTATTTTTCATAAATTTCAGGTAGCAAGGCATCAGCTTTCCAGTGGCTCAGAATCATAGGGACTATCCACTAGCCTCTGAAGCTTTTCCGCCTCTCTTTCCTTTCCTTCCCCTCTCCCTCCCACTTTCTTTTCCTTTTTTAAATTTGGACACCAGGTCTTGGGCCCAGCTTCCAAGTGAACCATCCGATGTAATCAGTATTGTTAGCTTTATTTTACATGATTTCAAAAAATGACTGCTTTTTTATGTGTAAAATTTTCATTTTTATTTATCCTGTAAATCCTTTCATCGTTCCAATTTTGTTTTAGTATTTTGAGTGCCCTAGGATTGCCCTTCATATTGAATCTAGAACTCTGGCATTTGGAAGACTTTGTCATATTAGAATTTTATTTTATGTAATTCATATCCTTATTGTTTGTTTAAAAATAATAGCATACTATTTAGTAATTACTTCCTAAACTATAGTATTTTTATTGCTTTGTTTAGTACTGTAAGATTTCTTCAGAGTGTTAAGATTTTATTTTAATAGTATGCTTCCTTGAAAGGGGAGTCTGCAATATCAAGCTAGAAAAGGAAGACAGACATAGCAATGATTTAATGATTTAAAACTCTTTTGGTACCCAGAACATAGTAGATTCAAAATAAATGTCTGGGTTTCCAGAAACCTTTTTTATACAGTTATCATTTTCTCTCTCCTAGTATATTTTTTCTCCTATAGAATAGTGGTTCTCAAATTTCAGTAAGCATGAGAATCATTTGGAGGGCTTGCCAAAATACAGATTGCTAGGCTTTACCCTTAAGAGTTTCTGATTGTGTAAATGTGGGGTGGGGCCAGTGAATTAACATCTCTAACAATCCCAGGTGATGCTGATAGAGTGGTCTGATGATCACATTGAGAACTACTATTCTGGATCTCGGATTTGTATACCCTGCAATTTCAGAGTGATTGCCACAGTGAAACAATTTTAAATACAAATGGGTGATTTGTTTATAGTAGATCAGTAAGGAATCTAACCCCTATTTGTGTGTGTACATTTTTGTTCCTATGTGACAGGTAGTAGAATTCTAAGAATTTTAATAAACTTACTAAATTATGAAGACACTAACAACTTCCTCTTAGAAGACCTGTTGATATGATAATTATCACTGAAGCAAAAATACAATCCAACATCATCATATGAGGAAAACTGGAATAAATGTATATACTTCTCAGGTATAACTCCTATAAATGTGAAAACTACTTAGAAATTAAAATGACACAGTGTTATCAGAAGTTTTTAAAAAGAAGCTAATATATAAAGCAAAGTGTAACATATAATTATGCATTGCATAATCAAACTTCCCATTATCATTAAAATTTTCTTTCTAAGGTTCTTAAGGAGTAATAAATTTATCTTAGTTCTTTAAAAATTAAAAAAAAATTACAGTGGCTTCTATCATTTATTTGAAATAATCTGATTAAACAAACACTGTAGGAAAATTTACATGCTGAGTTTATCAACTGATGAGCATCCTGTTACATTTTTGGGAAAACTTCTGCACAAATAAGTAGGCTGGCTTATATCAACTGGTATGTTAATTAATTCAAGCATTGGCTGACAAAAAATAGCAATGTATACTATGGACCAAGTCAGAGCTAAAATATATCCTAGAGGGGATGCCATACTAAGAAAGACAGAGAATTTCAGGAGTCTCCATAGCAGAAAAATTTCCAAGTGGGCAAGAATATTATGTAGGGTTCCATGCCTCAAGCAGGAAAGAATAACATGCATTCTTCTCTTTCTCCCAAAATAACTCACTCCAAAACTCAATAGATGGACTTTAAACAAGGCAAGCATTTGTGTTGGGGTTGTGGGGGGCGAGGGTGGGTTGGGTGGAGGCAGGAGAATTTGCCTAGTAAAAACTCAAGCACCTTGAATAGGGAAGGGTATTTAGGGGAAGGGGAGGCGTTTGATCCACTAAGTAAATATACTGAACATAACTGGGGCAATTTTTCTACCTGATAATGAAGGGAGTCAGAAATAAGGAATTGGAGAAAACTATAATTAATCTGTGGCACTGGTTTAAAGCTGGAGCTATTTGGTAAGAATTCATGATTTAAAAAAATGTGTATATATACAGATGTAAATGTGTGTGTGCATGTAAATTATTACACATATACACACACAAAAACAGTTCCTAGGCTCTCTAGGAACCCAGAGAGATGGGTTCTGTTCAATGGGACGGTACCCAGAAGTAGCAAAACCCTTACAGCAACAAGTATACTGCCAGATCTTGGCTTCTAAATACCACTGTCTAAAAGGACCCAGGTACCTTGAGAAATAATCAATTCTAAAGTTAAAGAAAGGAAAGTATGAGACTAGAAGAAAGGGCTCAAAGAATAATGGTGGCGGGCAGGGACATGTCAAAAGGATTCAGAAGCCAGATTGAAGGGGCTCTCAAAGCTAAGAAAATTTGAGCCTCATTTCATAACTGATAACTACCACATAATAATATAAATAAAAGAGAAGAGAAAACTTTTTATTACAGTATCAACCAATAAATGTAGAAGGAATGATAAAATTTTTAAAAATCACCGGTTGGCAATGATTAATCACAGTAATGATTCAGGCAGGAATTATCAATGGGTGTTAAAACTAGTGGGTAAATCTGATGATGAACAAGATGTTTACACAGTATTTACAAAATACTTACTATAAAGGAAAAAAAGAATAGCTTTACATTGTGAGAAATATGGCAAGATAATCACCTTCATCAAGTGACCACCAGTAGTGGGACAAAATGAAATTGTGCACCACTTGATAAGATACACAGAGGAAAAAAAGAGCATTACTTCTTCTGATATCCCTGCCAAAAAACATATTCTGAGTATGTTTAACAATGTACATTTTAAAAGATATTTGCTCTCATTATACAAACAAGAATTCCATAAAACATTATAACTGTTGTGAATTTAAATACAGTAGTCCCCCTTATGTGGGGCATAAGTTCCAAGACCGCCAGTACATGCCTGAAACCTATATCCACTGAACCCTGCATCCACTACGTTCTTACTATACATACCTACCTATGATAAAGTTTAACTTAAAAATTAGTCACAGTAAGCAAGTAACGACAATAACTAATAATAAAATAAAACAAGTATAACAACATGCTGTAGTTAAAAGTGAATGTGGTCGCTCATTTCAGAGGATCCCTTGCTCAAGTCTACATACAGACTCAATACTTTGTGGCACATGTTGCCAATAGCTGGAACATGTTTTCTGTTTACGTCTTCCACAAATTTAATGCCTTTTCCATTGTAACTAAGCATTTATCATATACTGTGACCATAAACTTTTGCAGTTTGAGGTGTGATAGTAAAACAAGCATGAATTTTTTTTTCTTCTTCACAATTTTATGGATAGAAGATTTGTTCTTACTGTAGAAATTAGGAGCCTCAAAATACGATTTTTTCCCTTTCCTTATTAAGTAGAGAACTTTCACCTTTTCACTTAAAGGGAAGTACTCCATGGCTTTGTTTTGGAATATCCAAATTGCATGCCTTGCCATTCTTGTGCTTTGGGACCATAACTATGTAAAATAAGGGTTACTTGAAACATAAGCACTGTGATACCTTGGCAGTTGATCTGATAAGGAAAATGGCTAGTAACTGATTAAAGGGGCAGGTAATGTATACAGTGTAGATACACTGAACAAAGGAATGATTCATGTCCAGGGCTTTATGGAACAGGAAGGTGTGAGATATCATCATGCTACTCAGAAGAGTGAGCCATTTAAAGTTTATGAGTTATTTACTTCTGGAACTTTCTACTTTCAGACCTCCACTGACCATCAGTAACTGAAACTATGGAAAGTAAAACCATAGATATGGGGGACATGGTTAGGTATATAAAGTGTGAGAAGCACTGTTACGCAGTAAGAAAGTAAAACAAAACTCATTAGAAAAGGCAAAAATTATTTAAGATTGAAAATCAAGGGAGTGAAGTATATACTTAGTTTTAAAACAATAGGAATAGGAACAAACATCTTTTAAGGGCCTTCAAAGCCTACCTTAAATTTATACTTTGTACTACGTCTCAGATTTTTCACTGTGTAAGCAAGATCTTCTCCATCATATTTAGGCTTAAAACCATATCCCTGGAAAGGGAAAACAAATCTTCATTAGATGTCTAACAGCAGAAATATGGGCAATAATGAATATGTGCAAAAACCCAGATGTTCCTCATCATTTACTATGTGCTGTGTGATCAATGCTCTGTTGAGTGTAATCCTCAATGTTGCTGCTTCTAACAGGAGTGAATGGATACAGAATTGATGCTAACACATGTAGAAGGATGAAGGAGGCCATGTATTCTCAGTAAAAACAGTGGCCACCAGGAGATTTTTATATTGAGGGAAGAGTCAGAGCCAATGATAACTTTACCATCCGTAAAGATATTCCTACCATCCCTAGAATTAACAGAAATTTCACAGACAGATGTTATAAGAGCTAAACACAACTATAACTAATATATTTAAGTTGCCCTGATCAACTAGTTGAATAAATGAATGGTTGGTTGTACTGGCAGACAGGAATGTCATTTAGGTTTGGGACTGCTATTTATAGCCCAGTGACAATGCCTCATTATTTTCCATATGCTATTTTTTAAGTTTTGAAGAACTGGCTAAATGACATTCCATTGTATAGCTATATCACATTTTCTTTATCCATTCAGCAGCTGATGGACATTTGGGTTGTTTCCACATTTTGACTATTATGAATGACGCTGTTATGAACATCTGTATAGAAATTTTTGTATGAATATGTGTATTCAATTCTCCTGGATCTATACCTAGCAGTAAACCAATGCTATTTTTCAATCATATTGTTTCAAAGTAGCTCTAAAAAACTATGGAACTACACAGAACTAATATAAGACACCCTAACTCTTGTTCAGCTCAATTCTAGCTAGCTCACAGAAATGAGCCACTAGTAACCAGATGTAGGTTGTACTATAGAATTCTGTGTGAGGCTCTTCAAATCTTCGGTGGCACCTGGGAAAGCAATATATGAACACAATTGGAGAAGGCAGATGAATTAGTTCCCTTAACTTTACAGTAATTTAGTTTAGAAGGCTGAGGTGATATTCCACTCTCTTTATTTTCCCCAAAACATACGTATTTCACATACAGTCCATGTTGTTCCCTAGCGCAAACATAAATACAAACACATAAAAAAAACCCCTCATTCCTACACTTAACGAAAACCAAAGACTGAGCTCTCCTCACTCCCAAGCCTTCCCAAACAATAACCAACCAAAGATTCAAAAAATTTGGGGAAGGATCTAGCTATTGTGCCAATATGCACTATATTATGATTAATACTATACAAAATATTTTAAATAACGTATTTAAAATATATATATTCATACTCACTGAGGTTTCTTCCTCCATCTCTAAAATGTAAGAAATTCCTTCATCTGATGGTGTTCCTGAGGGTTTACTCCATTGTAAAGATAACCAAGTAACTCCAGCCTTAGTTAATACAGGACTTGCTGGCATAGAAGGGGCACAGCCTGAGGTGTAATATAAAACTTCTTCACTAAAACCACTGTTGAAACAAATGTTTTTTAAGAAGGAATGAAAAAAAAAGTTATTGTTACAGATAAAGAATTTTACTAAATATTTTTTTAAAAACGATAATTTCTGATAACTAATTTAAATAATGTATCTTGAATTTGGTAATATCTTGATGGTAACCAAGTCAGACACCTAAATGTAAATTAGCATTCTTTTTTTAAGATTATTTATTTATTTATTTATCTTTAGAGGGGAAGGGAAGGAGAGAGAAAGAAACATCAATGTGTGGTTGCCTCTTGTGCGTCCCTTGCCGGGAACTGACCTGCAACCCAGGCATGTGCCCTTACTGGGAATCGAACTGCGATCCTTTGGTTCACAGGCCCGCACTCAATCCACTGAGCTACACCAGCCAGGGCTAAATTAGCATTCTTTTAACGATGCAGTGTAAGTAACTAACACATTGTCTTATAGTTTTTAACACAACTATATCAACAAAATGAGAACTTCAAGTAGAATTTTAGTAGATAATTTGGACTGTAAATAATTTATACAAATGAAGTTGACAAGTAATCTAAAACATCTATATTAGAATGTACCTTACCTTGTACCATACTCATTTTTGGCTGATAGTCTAAATTTACAACCCATCGCTGGTGACAGTTTAGTAATTTTAAATTGCTTCTGTAAGCCCATGTAACACTGACAAAATTCTCCATTTCCTTTTCCCTAAAAGAAATGGCTAATTATTATATATCATATACATTATTGCAAAAATATAGATCCACATATTCCTACTTGATAGATATTAACATATTATCTGGCGTACATTAAAAGTTATCTTTGTTGTTATATGCATATCATGGATCTCAAGAGAAAGTTGAGATGACACACATCTTTTATATGATATTTACTGTTTGTTAAATGCAGAATTCAAAAACTGGAGAATAGGTATCTTTTACAGTTTCTTGAACTAAGTACCTTGTTTTAGCCAATGCTAAACCTCTGGCTTTAGTAAAAGAAACTCCACAATCTCTATGGGGGTACTGGCAGTGGTAAAAGCAGGGTGATCTTTGAATATGCACAATTGGTGGTGCTCCTCAGCTTATGAAAAGGTCTATGAAAACAATTTTAAGAAAACGTCCTTCCTATCCCCAAACCTCCTAAATAGTTAAGCTTTTTTACAATAAAAATTTTGGAGTTACTAGTGCTTAGATTTAACTTAGAGTACAAGCAGAGAGAAAAGCCAAATCACAGACAATAAAATGGGAAAGAGAAAAGCCTGCTGCTTGGGACAACTAAAGAGTTTTAGAAATTTAGGGAGCTACATAAAATGGACTAGTTTCTCATTCTCCACCCATATTTGCTCATTGTGTTGGTAGAAGTAAAGAGTGGTTAGGCTGACTTCTGTTTCAAGAAAACCTTTAGTCTGTTAGCAGTCTGTTAGCAGTTAGTTTAGCAGTCTGTTAGCAGACTGCTTTACTGAACTTTTGTTCATTTTTTTAAAAAAAACCCTCACTTCAAGATACATTTATTGATTTTAGAGAGAGAGAAAGGGAAAAGAAGAAGGGAGGGGGAAGGGAGGGGAGGGTGAGAAAGAGGGGGGAGATGGGGAGGAGATATTGATGTGAGAGAGACACACACTGGTATGAGAGAGAAACATTGATAGGTCACTTCCCGCATGCACCTGGACCAGGGACGGAACCCACAACCTAGGTATGTGCCCTAACTGGGAATTGAACCCACAATTCTTTGGTGCTTGGGAATGACGCTCTGAGCCACACTGGCCAGGGCTGAACTCTCTTGTTAGTTTTAATAGTGTTTATAGTTGATTCTACTAAGTAGTCTAAATAGAAAATAGTATCATTTCTAAATAATGATACTTTTGGCCCCCAGGCTAGCTATCCTGGCTAGACCTCTTGTTTTGGTGCCAAATCATCCTGCATTAACTATAACTTCCTGAATAATATTAAATAAAGGTTGGAATAACTGGTAACTTTCACTTGTTCCTGCTTTGAACAGAAAGGCTTTCATTATTTAGTGATGGTACTTTGCTTAATACAAATAACTACCAGCTCTAGCTCTGGTGCTTCAATGGATTGAGCACCAGACTGAACCAAAGGGCTCCCAGTTCAATTCCCTGTCAGGGCACATGCCTGGGTTGCAGGCCAGGTCCCCAGTAGGGGGCACTTGAGAGGCAACCACACACACTTATGTTTTTGTCCCTCTTTCCCTCCTTTCCTCTATCTAAAAATACATAACTAAAATCTTTTTAACAAGAGGGGGGAACAATCAAATAAGGAATTACCTTTTACTTACTAATTTGCTTTGAATTTTAATTGGAACGGGTGCTAAACTTTTATTAAATACCTTTTCATAATTTATGAAGTTGGTACAGTTTTTCTTCTAAATTATTATTATATCATAATAGGTTTCCTAACTCTAAATTCTCTTAGGACTTCTGGAATAAAACCCACTTGGTTGGGCCTCATTACTCTTAATACACTGCTGAATTTCCAAATTAACAATGGAATTTCTTCTATTTTCTCTGGCCCCCACTATTAGCTGTGGTATAGGCATAAGAAAACATAAATGACAGCGAAACAGAATACTAACCAATAAAGCCCAGAATGCTTGCTGTGGTAGGCTGAATAATGACCACCAAAGATATCCAGGTCCTAACACCCAGAACCTGTGAATGTTACCTTATATGGCAACAGGGACTGTACAGATAGAGAGATTACCCTGGGTTTCTGGATGGGCCCTAATTGGAATTACAAGTGTCTTTTTTTTAGAGGAGTCAGAGAAGGACTTGGGAAGACAGAAGAGGAAAAGGCAATGTGATAACAGCAGCAGAGAGAAAAGGCATCTGATGTGGCCATTAACCAAGTAACAAGAGAACCTCCAGAAGCTGGAAAAGGCTAAGGAATGTATTCTCTAGAGTCTCTGGACAAAGCATGGCTGTGATGACATCTCGTTTTTGGTTCAGTGAAAGCCACTTTAAATTTCTGGCTTCCAGAACTATAAGAGAATAAAGGTATGTTGTTTTAAGCCACCAGGTTTGTGGTAATTTGTTAGAACAGGCATAGTAAATGAGTATGTTGCCATTAGGGCTGATGTAAAAACTCAATTCTTTAGTCAATGTAATTAATTACCCAAGTGACAGCTTGATGGTAGTTTAGTTGGGAAAAAACAAAACACATAGGGAGGTCCAGTCAGTAATATTTTCTAAGAATAAGGTCAATTCACTCATGTACCACACAAAATCACTTACATTGTTTTTAAAGAGAAAAAACTTAACTATTAAACAAAAATCTCATTTCTGTCTGAGGATATGCACACAATTTTAGCCTAATTTAAAGATTCAATTTACTTACCTCATCCCATTCTAAAATAAAGCTTTGGATTTTAGAACCATTGTCACTAGGTGTCTAAAACAAACAAAAGGAATACAAATTAGTATTTTTTTGTAAAAGATTCTGGGATGATCTAACCTAAGGAACCTATACTGTTGTAGATGTACTCTGTGACTTAGTCCTAGAAAAATCTGCATAGAAAAATATGGAGATATATGTATTATATAACACATAACCCTTTTAAATGCAAGGAAAGAACAAAGCCAAGAGGTTACTCAGGTATCTGTCTTTTTAATTAAGCAAAAACTATCTTAACTTTTATAATCCTTTAAAAAATCAGTTTGCCTTTTATCAAGTTTTACCACCTTTAGGCTGCTAGAACCATGTTTCCATTAAAACTCACCTTACACCTAAAAGTAATATTGTGTAATACACCAAAGAAAAAACTAGGGTGCTAGCCTTGGCTGGTGTGGCCCAGTTGATTGAGCACTAGCCTAGGAACTATAAGGTCACTGGTTCAATTCCCAATCAGGGCACATGCCTGGGTTGAGGGCCAGGTCCCCAGTAGGAGGCATGTGAGAGGCAACCACACATTGAGGTTTCTCTCCTTCTTTCTCCCTCCCTTCTCCTCTAAAAATAAATTTAAAACATCTTTTAAAACAAAGAAAAAAAACCCTAGGGTGCTGCAATGAACTTTAAGAGGGCATACTGTCTGGATCACTGCTTCTAGACAGACTCAATGTACCTTAAACTGCTAATTCACAAGTCTGTTAATCTTCAGTCTCCCTTGGCATTTTATTCCAGTATTTAATGACTCAAGATTTTTAACCTTATTTCCGTCTGAATTTTCTTTCTGCAATTTCAACCTATTTCCTTTTTATTATCCACTTTGATTGAGAACAAGTGATCATTACTGTCCTTCTAATAATGTCATCTATTTGAACACAATTGATTCTAAAAGTTCTCTTATCCAAATTAAATAATCTACAGATGATGTATCATGTAATTGTACACTTGAAACATACAATTTTATTAACCAATGTCACCCCAATAAATTTAAGTAAAAAAGAAAATGACAAAAATTTCTAAGGGGAAAAATCTTAATTTTTAAATGGCTCTCCAGAGAACTTCTATACTTTTTGGGACTCTATCCAGTTTTTATATAATATTGCCAACTACTATGTAAACAGTAATCAAGGACTGTGAATTTCCTTTTTAAAAAACTGTATTTATTTTTAGAGAGAGGGCAAGAGAGGCAGATAAACATTGATGTGAGAGACAGACATCAATTGGTTGCCTCTTATATGCACCTTGATCTGGACCAATCCCATAACTCAACCATGTGCCTTGACCGGGAATGGAAATGGTGACCTTTTGCTTTCCAGGACAATGCCCAACCAACAGAATCAGACTGGTCAGGGCAAGGACTGCCAAGTTTTTAATAAAATCTTCTATAACACGGAGTTCCAAATTATTAGTTGAACACTAACACAGATCTTCCATTTAAACATTTTTTTAAAATTATAATTTTTAACTGGTTAGAATGACCAAAATTTGCTTTGTAAGTTACATGAATATCTCACAGACTAGTACAGCAGTGGCAGGTAAAAGTGATTCTACAGAGAAAGGGGTAGAGGAAGAATCCTTGGGAAACTCAAACTCTTATATAGCAGGGGAAGAAAATCCAAAAGTAGATAAGGTTGCAAGTCTCAGCAGGTAGTGAGTGCTATGCAAACATATTTCTTCAGAGTAAATGACTCCAGATTGTTTCAGGCTAGTTGATAAGGTCTCATACTTACTTTTCCTATTTTTTTTCTATTTCTTTGTGAGGCTGTTAAAATGTCTACCCTCAATGATCTGTGTGTGACCTATTTCCAGCTTTTCTCTGGGTCAGGGGGGAAGCTATTATGTGTAAAGTGTTTTTATCTTATTTCACTTAATACCCACATCAATTCATGACCCAACTGTATGAAAGAGGAAAGGACGCTTTAAAGAGCCCAAGTAAGTTGCTCCACACAATAGTCATCGAAAGTGGAGTGGAACTAAATTTGGTCTATGTGACACTAAAACCAGTGTTCCTACCCAGCAGTATTCCAGTGGCTGAGCAATAAGTAGAGAGTAAACAACCAATTTCAGTCAACTTTTTATCATCACATTGCAATAGCAATTTTAAACAATGTCAGTTAATAAAGTACATCTCTCAATTGCTACTGTATACCACTATTCTCATACCATTATTAACCCTCATAGTCATGCCTTTAATTATATGAGGCAGCGAAGTAAAAAAATCTGATATTTAAGACACTAAGCTAGTTTTCTTCAATTTTAAAATTAAATAACTATAGTTATTATGCTTTTTATGTTCCAGGAGTTGTGCTATATAGGCTATACAGATGTTATCTGATAATCTTCCTAACAACTCTGAGGTACAGTTATACACTGGCTTAACAACAGGGATATGTTTTGAAAAATGCATCGTTAGGTGATTTTGTTATTGTGCAAACATCTTAGAGTGTGCTCACACAAAACTCGATGGTATGGCCTAAGACACACCTAGGCTCAAAGTCTGTAGAGGATGTTACTGTATAAAAACAACAAGAGATTAAATGAAGCACAAGAAAACATGATGTAACCAAGAAGCGTTGTGAACATGAGATGTATGTAGGCTGCTGCTGGAGTGATGGCACACTGTTTTGTTGCAAACTTTTCTTTTTAAGTAAGTAGAAAGAGTACACTCTAAAATAACAACAATAAAAAGTATAGCATAGTAAACACCTAAATCAGTAACAGTTGTTCATTATCATTATCAAGTATTACATATGGTACATAATTGTATGTGCTACACTCTTTTATACAACTGGCAGTGCAGTAGGTTTGTTTACACCAAGATCACTACAAACATGTGGATAATGTATTACACAATGACCTTATGACAGCTAAGGCATCATTAGGAGGTTAAGAATTTTTAGCTCCATTATAATTTTATTGGGACCACTGTTGTACATGTAGTCAGTCACTGACTGACATTTCTATAGGAGGCATATAACTTTATATATACTATTCCCAGTATTAGTAACAAGAATATCTATCTCTTTTCCCAACCATGCTGATTACTGTATATGTATACAATAAAAAGTATAACCTAGAAGTGTGTAAGCCTGGGCAATCTGTGTGGGCAACTGAGAGGTAGCCCTACCCATCTAGTGTACAAGCCTCTTGAGATATTGTCAAAGAGAGAAATTTCAGAAGTCAAAATTCAATTGCGATTATCATCAGTGTAAGGAGGAGTACCCTAAAAAATCCCAACCAGGGAGATCCAAGATGGCAGAGGAATGGAAGCTACACTAACCTCCTCCTAGAACCAACTGGGAATTCCAACTAAACTGTAGAGAAATCATCCTGAATAACCAGCCAAACACTAGCTGGAGAGAAGCCTTATAACCAAGCATAAACAGAAGAAACAATGTCACCACAATGAGAATGATAGGGAGTGGGGAGAAAGTACAAGAGGGCTGGCTGGGCTCCCATGGGCGGTAGCTGAAGTCCTGGAGGGATAGATGAGCGGCCAGGGACTTCCCCCTCAGAAGAGTGGGGTCTAAACCCCAAGCTGGACTGCCCAGCCTACAGCACCAGAGCTGGAAAGGAACCCATATAACATCCAGCTGTGAAAGGAGCAGGGTTTCTGTCTACCAGGGAGAGATGCTGGAGACTCAAGAGAGCCTCTTGAAGGGCCAAGGCACAACATTTTTTTTTGTAGCCACTTACCCTAGGCTCCAGCCAAGGGAGAGCAGACTGGACTTGAGATGCCTGAGGTGAATCTGGGGTTGGTGGCCCTGGGGAGAGAAGTGAAGGAACAGCTGCCAGGATCCCTGTGCTGAGTCACTCCTCATTCTGCAGAAACCATTTTTCTCAGGCAGAGAACTTCTAAGTGGCATCAGCCTGATACCATGTGGAGCTTAATGGATTACAGCTTGAGTGTATATCATTGATTAATTTAACAAGCTAAGGTGGCTCTCTGGGTGCTACAAGACTTTAGGCAACCCTCCCATAAGCCCAGTGCTGATAAAGGCCAACCTTGGTGTGCAGCCTGATTTTTTCTGCACACAACAGGCACAGCAGGCAGAGTCACATACTGTAAATTGCCGATAGCTCCAAAAAGGTTGACCAGGGCCAGTCATAAGCAGTATCTGACAAAGGCCTACACCAGAATCTTAGCATATCTACCTAATACACACAAACAAATACAAAGAAACAGTCAAAATGGGAAGACAAAGAAACAGAACCCAAATGAAAAAAACAAGAGTTTCTGAGAAGAAATAAATGAAATGGAGGCAAGGAATTTATCAGATAGAAAGTTTAGAGTAATGATTATAAGGATACACAACAGCATGAAAAAACACATAGAAATCATGAAAAAGGACCAGTCAGAATTACAGAATGCAAAATCTGAAATAAATAATACCCTGGAAGGAATAAACAGTAGGTTAGATGAAGCAGAGTATCGAAAGAATGATCTAGAAGATAAAGTAAAAAAACACCTAGGAAGAGCAGAAAAAAAGAAAATGAATGAAATAAAATGAGGACACTTTAAGAAACATTTTGGACAATAGGAAGTGGAACAATATCCACATCATGGGAATATTAGCAGAGGAAGAGAGCAAGCAAGGGTTCAAGACTATTTGAAGAAATAACGACCAAAAACATCCCAATTCTGATGAAAGAAAAAAGTCACACAAGCCCAGGAAGCTCAGAGGATCCCAAACAAGCCTACATAGAGACAAATCATAATTCAAATGACAAGGACTAAAGACAAGGAGAGAATCCTAAAAGTCATAAGAGAAAAGCAGATAGTTACATACAAAGGAGCACCAATTAGACTGTTATTTAATTTTTTAACAAAACATTTCAGCCAAAGGGAGTAGCATGAAGTATTCAAGATGATGAAAAGCAAGGACCTACAACCAAGGCTACTTTACCCAGCAAGGTTATAATTTAAAATCAAAGGAGAAATAAGGAGCTTCTTAGACTAGAAGAAGCTCAAGGAGTTTGTTAACATCAAACCAGTAACTGCAACAAATATGAAAGGGCTTGCTTTAAAAAGAACAAGACAAAAAAATCCCTAAGAAAATAGACTAAAAATAAAATACCAGTAAATACATATCTATCAACTATCACCTGTGTGTAAATGACTAAAATACTCCAACCAAAAGTCATAGGGTAGCTGAATGAATAAGAAAACAAGACCCATATATATGCTGCCTCCAAGAGACCCATCTCAGATCAAAAGATACACAGACTAATAATTAAAAGATGGAAAAATATTTCATGCAAATGGAAAGGATAAAAAGTTGGGGTAGCATTACTTATATATGACATAAGAGATTTAAAACAAAGGCTGTAATAAGAGACAAAGAGAGACACTACATATGATAAAGGGAACAATCCAACAAGAGGATATAACCCTAGTAAACATTTATGAACCCAACACAGAAGCACCTAAATATGTGAAGCAAATCTTCATAGACATAAAAAGAGAGACTGACAGAAACACAGTCATAGTTGTGGATTTTAACACAGCACTGACTTCAATGGATTAATCTTCAACACAGAAAATCAAAAAGAAGACAGTGGCCTTAAATGACACAGTAGATTAAACAGATTTAATTGATATCTTCAGAGGATTTCACACCAAAGAAGCTGAATATACATTCTTTTCAAGTGCACATGAAATGTTTTATAGGGCAATCCATCTATTAGACAACAAACAAATCAAGAAATTTAAGAAGACTGAAATCATATATCAAGCATCTGCTGTGATTACAATGTTATGAAACTAGAAATCAATCACAAGAAGAACACTGAGAAACATGCAAAGACATGGAAGCTAAATAACATGTTATTAAACAATGAATGGATCAACAACAAGATCAAGAAAGAAATCAAAAGATACCTTGAAAACAAATGAGAATGTGAGGACACAACAATCCAAAAATCTGTGGGATACTAGAAAAGCAATCCTACCAGAAAAATTCATAGCAGTACAGGCCTATTTCAAAACACAAGAAAACACCTGAATGAACATTTGGACTTTACACATACAGGAACTTAAAAAAGAACAACATACAGTTCTTTTTCTTCTTTAAAAAGAACTTAAAAATCCCAAAGTAGGCAGAAGAAAGGAAATAAAAAAGATCAGAGCAGAAATAAATGAAGAGTCTAAAAAAACAACACCAAAAGATCAATGAATCCAAGAGCTGGATCTTTGAAAAGTAAACAAGATTGACAAATATTTAACCAGACTCATCAGGAAAAAAAGAGAGAGGACCCAAATAAATAATATCAGAAATGAAAGAGAAGAAATAACAACTGACACCAGAGAAATAACAAGAATAGTAAAAAATTACCATGAATAACTATATGCCAAGATTGGACAAGTTGGGGGAAATGGATACATTTCTACAAACATACAATCTTTGAAAATGGAATCAGGAAGAAGCAGAAAACCTGAATAGACGGATAACAACTAGGAAAACTGAAGAAGTAATTTTAAAAATTCCAATAAACAAAAGCCCTGGACTGGATGCCTTCAAAGGTGAATTTTACCAAATATTCTGAGACGAGCTAACACCTCTCCTCCTTAAACTATTTCATAAAGTTCAAGAGGAGGGAAGGTGCCCAAACTCATTTTACGAGTTATCCTCCACCATTATCCTTATTCCAAAATCAGATAAAGACAGTACAAAGAAAGCAAATTATAGAACTATAAGCCTGATGAACTTAGATGCTAAATCCTCAACAGAATATTAGCAAACCAAGTATAGCCATGCGTGAACAAGTTCATATACCACCACGATCAAGTGGGATATATTCTGGGAATACAAGGTTAGTACGACATTCACAAATTGATAAATGTGATTCATCAAATAAACAAAATGAAGGATAAAAACCGTATGATCATATCACAGATGCAGAAAAAGCATTTGATAAAATTCAGCAGCCATTTATGATAAAAATTCATAGCAAAGTGGGATTAGAGGGAAAATACCTAAACATAACAAAGGCCAGATATAACAAATATGTGTCATACTCAATGGGCAAAAACTGCATGTGTTCCCCTTAAGACTGAGAACAAGACAGGGATGTCTCCTTTCACCTCTCTTATTCAACATAGTACTGCAAGTCCTAGCCACAGCGATCAGATAAGAAGAAGAAAAGGCATCCAAACTGGAAAGGTAGAAGTACAACTGTCATTGTTTGCAGATGACATGATACTATACAGAGAGAATTCCAAAGATTCCACCAAGAAACTACCAGAACTGATAAACGAATTCAGCAATGCAGCTGGACACAAAATTAATATCCAGAAATCAGGTGTATTTTTATGTGCCAATAATGAGCTAACAGAAAGGAAAATTAAGAAAACAATCTCATTCACAACTGCTACAAAGAGAATAAAATACCTAGGAATAAACCTAATCCAAGATGTAAAACACTGGTACTTGGAAAATTATAAAACGTGGAGAAAGAAACAGAAGAGGGTATAAGTGGAAGCATATACGGTGTTCATGTATAGGATAAATTAACATTATTATAATATTCATACTACCCAAAGCAATCTATAAATTCAATGCAATTCCTTCGTGATGTAGAGTCGTGTGAGTTCTTTATATATCCTGGATATCAAACTCTTGTGCAAGGTATCATTGGCAAATGTTTTCCCATATTGTTGGCTCCCATTACATTTTACTGATGTTTTCTTTAGCCATGTAGAATATTTTTATTTTGATGAGTCCCATTTGTTCATTCTTTCCTTTATTGTCCCTTACTCTAGGGGACATATCGGTGAAACATTGCTGCATGGAATTTCTGAGGTTTTCCTGCCTATGTTCTCCTGAAGGACTTTCCTGGTTTCATGACTTATATTTAAGTCTTTTATCCATCTAGAGTCTATTTTTGTGTATGGTGTAAGTTGGTGGTCAAGTTTCAGTTTTTTGCATGTAGTTGTCCAGATCTTCCAATGCCATTTGTTGAAGAGACTATTTTTACTCCATTTTATGCTGGTGTCCCCTTGGGCAAATAGTAATTTACCACAGAGACATAGGTTTATTTCTGGGCTTTGTATTCTGTTCCATTGATCTATGTGCCTGTTCTTATGCCAGTACCAGGCTGTTTTGATTACCGTGGCCTTGTAATACAGTTTGGTATCAGGTATTGCAATCCCTCCTACTTTGTTTTCTCAAAATTGTTCAGGGCCATTTATGGTTCCATATAAATTTTTGAAATGTTTGTTCTATATCTGTGAAATATGTCATTGGTATTTTAAAAGGGATTGTGTTGAATCTATAAATTGCTTTGGGTAGTGTGGACATTTTGATGATGTTAATTCTTCCAAACTATGAACACAGTATATGCTTCCATTTGTTTGTGTCTTCCTTAATTTCTTTCTTTATTGTTGTGTAGTTTTCTGAGTACAGGTCTTTTACCTCCTTGGTTAAGTTTATTCCTAGGTACTTTATTATCTTTCTTGTTGCCCTATCAAATGGGATTTTTTCCCTGAATTGTTTCTGGTATTTCATTGTTGGTGTAAAAAATGCCTTTGATTTCAGAATACTGACTTTGTATCCCACTGTTTTGCCAAATTCACTTATTAGGTTGAATAGTTTTTTGTTGGAGTCTATGGGATTTTCTATGTACACTATCATGCCATCTGCAGACAATGACAATTGTACTTCATCTGTTACAATTTGGATGCCTTTTATTTATTTTTCTTGTCTGATTGCTATGATCAGGACTTCTACTACTATGTTAAATAGAAGTGGTGATAGCGGATACATTTGTCTTGTTACTGAACTCAGTGGGAAAGCTTTTAGCTTTTGATTGTTGAGTATAAGGTTGGCTGTACATTTCTCTTATCAGCCTTTATTATGTTCAGGTATGCCTCCTCTACTTGCATTTTGCTGTGAGTTTTTATCATAAATGGGTGCTATACCTTATCAGATGCTTTTTCTGCATCTATTGATATAATGTGATTTTTCCTTTTGTTTATGTGATATATTATATTTATGGATTTGTGAATATTGTACTGTCCTTGCATCCTTGGCAAGAATCCAATTAAAAAATGGGCAAAGGACCTGAACAGATACTTCTCCAAGGAGAACACACAAAGGGACCAAAGACATAGGATGCTGAACATCACTAGCCATTAGAGAGACGCAAATTAAAACCCCATAGAGATACCACTTCACACCAGTTGGAATGACCATCAACAAACACTAAGTGCTGGCAAGGTTGTGGAGAAAAGGGAATCCTAGTACAGCACTGGTGGATACAAGGACTGGTGCAGTCACTGTGGACAATAATATGGAACTGCCTGAAAAAAATAAAAAGGGAATTGCCTTTTGACCTGGCAATTCCACTGCTGGGATTATACCCTAAGAATCCTGGAACACTTACTCGAAAGAAGCTATGCTACCCAATGTTTACAGCAGCACAATTTACAATAGTCAAGTGCTGGAAAGAGCCTACTTGCCTATCAGTAAATGAGTGGATCAAATAACTGTGGTACATTTACACCATGGAATACTATGCAGCAGAAAGAAAGGAGCTTCTACCCTTTGTGAGAGAATGGATGGAATTGGAGAGCATCATGCTAAGTGAAATAAGCTAGGTGGTGAAAGACAAATACCATATGATCTCACCTCTAAGTGGACCCTAATCAACAAAAGAAACAAGTGGGCAAAATAGAATCAGAGACATGGAAATAAGTAACAAACTGAAATTAACCAGAAGGGAGAGGGGAGGGGGATAACAGGGGAAACAAGGGGAAGGGTTGACAAGGAACATGTATAAAGGACCCATGGACAAAGACAATGGTGGGGGACTGAATGTGGGAGGTGGTGATGGGTAGGGCAGAGGAGAGTAATGGGGAGGAAAATTAGGACAACTGTATTTGAGCAACAATATAAAGAAAAGAAAGAAAAGAAAAGAAAGAAAAAGAAAAGAAAAGAAAAGAGAGAAAAAGAAAGAAAGAAAGGAAAGACAGGAAAGAAAGAAAGAAAGAAAGAAAAGAAAAGAAAAGAAAGAAAGAAAGAAAGAAAGAAAGAAAGAAAGAAAGAAAGAAAGAAAGAAAGAAAGAAGGAAAGAAAGAAGGAAAGACAGGAAAGACAGGAAAGACAGAAAGAAAGAAAGACAGAAAGAAAGACAGAAAGAAAGACGAAAAGAAGGAAGGAAGGAAGGAAGGAAGGAAGGAAGGAAGGAAGGAAGGAAGGAAGGAAAGAAAGAAAGAAAGAAAGAAAGAAAAGAAAAGAAAGAAAGGAAAGAAAGGAAAGAAAGGAAAGAAAGAATTTAGGGCAATTCCTATAAGATTCCAATGAC
>PVKM010000489.1:0-30808 GCA_004027735.1 Carollia perspicillata | reverse complement strand
GAAAAAGAAAGAAAGAAAGGAAAGACAGGAAAGAAAGAAAGAAAGAAAGAAAAGAAAAGAAAGAAAGAAAGAAAGAAAGAAAGAAAGAAAGAAAGAAAGAAAGAAAGAAAGAAAGAAAGAAAGAAGGAAAGAAAGAAGGAAAGAAAGAAGGAAAGACAGGAAAGACAGGAAAGACAGAAAGAAAGAAAGACAGAAAGAAAGACGAAAGGAAGGAAGGAAGGAAGGAAGGAAGGAAGGAAGGAAGGAAGGAAGGAAGGAAGGAAAGAAAGAAAGAAAGAAAGAAAGAAAGAAAGAAAGAAAGAAAGAAAGAAAGAAAGAAAGAAAAGAAAAGAAAAGAAAGAAAGGAAAGAAAGGAAAGAAAGGAAAGAAAGAATTTAGGGCAATTCCTATAAGATTCCAATGACATATTTCACACCACTAGAACAGATATTTCAAAAATTTATATGGAACTACAAGAGGTCCTACATAGCAGCTGTGATCCTGAGAAAGAACATCACTGCAGGAATCACATTAGTACAAGGCCACAGTATTCAAAACAGCATGGTACTGGCATAAAAACAGACACATAGATCAATGGAACTATATGGTACTGGTAGAAAAACAGACAAGTAAATCAATGGAAAAGAAATAAATCTCCACCTTTAGAGTCATATAATATTCAACAGAGGAAGCAAGTATATACACTGGGATAAAGACAGTTGATTAAATAAATGGTGTTGGGAAAATTGGACATATATGTGTAGAAAAATGAAATTAGACCACCTTCTTACACCACACACAAAAATAAGTTCAAAATGAATCAAAGACTTAAATGTTAGACTCTAACCATAAATATTCTAGAATAAAACATAGGCAGTAATATCTCAGACACTGCTTGTAGCAACAGTTTATCAGATATATCGCACCAGGCAAGAGAAACAACAGAAAAAATGAACAAACGGGACTTATCAAACTAAAAAGTTTTTGCATACCAAAGGAAATCAGTAACAAAATAAAAAGACAGCCCACAGAATGGGAGAACATATTTGCTGATACATCTGATAAAGGGTTACTATCCAAAATTTCAAAGTACTTACGAAACTCCACACCAACTTCCCCCCATCCCTGCAAAAAAAAAAAAAAAACAAAACCCTAAACAACTCAATTAAAAAATGGGCAAAGGACCGGAATAGATACTTCTCCATAGATGACACACAGATGGCCAACAGACATATGAAAAGATACTCAACGTCACTAACCATCAGAGAAATGCAAATTAAAACCACAATGAGATACCATCTCACACCTATCAGAATGGCTATCATCAACAGATCAACAGTGTTGGTTAGTACATGGAAAAAAGGGAACCTTCATGCACTGTTGGTGGGAATGCAGATTGGTGCAGCCACTGTGGAAAGCAATGTGGAGATACCTCAAAAAATTAAAAATGGAGCTGCCTTTTGACCTAGTGATTCCAGTTCTGGGAATACACCCAAAAGAACCCAAAACACTCATTTGAAAGTACATAAACACCACTATGTTCACTGCTGCATTATTTATAATTGCCAAGATATGGAAGTGGCCCGAGTGTCCATGAATAGATTAGTGGCTAAAACAAGTACAGGACATTTACACAATGGAATACTACAAGGCTATAAAAAAGAAGTCATTTTTACCTTTTGCCTCAGTATGGATGGACCTGGAGAAAATTATGCTAAGTGAAGTAAGCCAGTAAGAGAAAGACAAATACCACATGATTTCACTCATATGTGGAATCTAATGAACTAGGTGAACTAACAAAGAATATGGGGACAGACTCATGGATGGAGAGCAGGATAACAGCTGGCTGGTGTGGGAGGTTAGAGGGACTAAACAAAAAGGAAAAAGGAGACATAGAAAACAATGTGATAATTGCTCAGGAAGGGTGGGTGTCATGGGACTAAATAGTAATGGGAAAAAATACCATAAAATTAATTAAAAAAAAAAAAAAGAAAAGAAATCCCAACCAGTTTGAAGCACACTGGGCTGCTAGCCCACTGCCCTACCAAAGCAAAGGACCTTAGCATATTTATAAATAAAATGCTTCTCTGATATGAAATAAAAGTAATCATTTTGTCAACATGTACATGCTTGTTTGATTTACATGTGCTAAACGTTGTTTTTAACTACCCATATCATCTAATATCCTCAAAAGAACTGGGGACTAATGAACTCTAAACTAACAAGCTCCAAATATTCAAAAGCTTTTGCAAAGAAAGCTAGTCCACAGTTTTACTCTTGAGATAAAATGAGATGGATTAAACCAAGATATGTCATTATTTTCTCACTGCAAATCAATGGTTGCTAACAGCAGTGGTACTCCCTTTCAAGGAATGTTTTGAAATTTTGTGGGAGGTGTTTCTGATCATCACAATAATAGCAGGGGTGGAGAAGCTGATGAGTAGAGGGTAGGAATCAAGATGCTAACAGTCCTGCAGAGAGTATGGGACAATCAATACAGAAACTGTACTCTCCCTCTAGCATGGACTTTTTGTTGTCTTAGTGCATATCTAAGTAGATGAAATACCTGTATATAATTATGGATGAACCTAATCCATTTCACGAGGTATTTTTTGTAGAGTTTTAACAGTTATCAATTTTCCAGTTAGCAATTTGAGAAAAACTGTACTTTTGTTCAGAAATTTCCCAAGACCTATGTATTATGTCATAAAATCATGTCATCCATGACAATGTTTTCTGTGGTGTTTGAATTACCAATACTACCTACAGTGTCTGTTCACTTCACTGTATCTTGTGTAGGTGGGTCCAAACATTTACATATTGACACACATATTATTCTATTGAAAATAATTTTACTCCTCCTTTAAGGTATCATATTGATATTTTAATTTTTAATTCTTCATGTTGATATTTTTAAAGCTATGTGTGTACTTATTATCAATTTCATTTAGGATAAAATTCAGGATATAAAAGTATCATTACAAAATATTTTAACAAGGAGTAGTGAACTTGGGAATTACTATTGTGACACTCAAAAGTTATCACAGGTCCAGTATAATATGAAGTCTTAATTATAAATCAGTCTTTTCTCCTATATTTACATAAGGTAGGGAAAACCAGTAAAAGTGTTATTTTAAGATATAAGAAACAAATGCTTTCAGATATGTAAAGAACAAGAGAAAGTTAACTTAAAGCACTTTCTGTCTCCCAAACTAACTGAAATTTAATTCTATTGGGGTGGGGGCAAGGAAATCCACGTCCAGTTGGAAATACTCCAGAGAATATCCTTACCTTCCATTGCAAAGTGAGTGAATTTTTGGTCCGATTGGCTATCCTTGGTAGATTAGGTATGTCAGGTTCACAGCTCAAGGTGGTAAAGCTTTCAGTTTTTGAAGCAGTTCCCTTTATAGAATTGTATTCTGCCTGGACTCTATGGTGATAAAATAAATAGTTTTATCCTGCAGAATCATTGTATCTGTCCCTTTAACAGTATCACCTTTAAGTACTTGCAAGTTAGTAAGTTGCTCTCTAAATGTTCTATTAAGAAAATATGCATATTAGAAGGGTGGACCTTAAAAAGAAAAAAAAGGACAGACCAATGGTGTTCATCCTTTTTTGACTGTAACTGAAAGTAAAACATACATTTTAAATTGTGACATAACTGTGTCTGTGCATTATATATTTACACATAGGCACACAAATGCTACTGCATGCACACATGTGTGTAACAAGTATGCTGAAAACATATCATTAACTATAGTAATATACTCCATTTCTATTCCATTTGATTATATTTAATTTCTAAAAATGCTGAATATAAACTACAAAATTAATTACATGATCCTATAATGGTTACAATCCACAGTTTGAAAAATACTATTTTGAATAATACACCAGGGTTCATCTATAGGAAGTATAACTGAAAACTTATTTAATACATTAACAGAAATAATACTAACCACAAATGTTCTTTTCAAAATGGAGGTGACTAAATGCGCTATATTCAGTACCAACCATAGAAGTCTCTAGAGTCTATAAAACCTTGGTAAATTACAATGGAATTTACAATGCATTACAACACACAATAAAACATTACCTAAGTTATTCCCAATTAGGTGTGAAATTATATTAGCTTTAATATCTCAAACTCTTTCCAAAACAAAAGGGAGTAAAAATATGTAAGTATAAGCCAAATTTTATTTATGATACTGTTTTGTAAAAATTTCAAAAGCTGGGACCATTTTCTAGCACTAAATTGGATATTGTAGACATATTGTACATATTAGCTATACTTCCATTCCAATCTCTAAGTCCTACAAACAGGCTAATTAACCATTAAATGTAACATCTGAGTTAAAATATTTTACTGCTTTTGAAAAGTGTTGATAATTGTACCAAAAGAAAAACCCAACTTCACGTTTTTAATACGAAGTTAATAACTAAATTGTATTCTAGACTTCAGAAAAGAGTAAAAATAAAACTACTTATGGTATATCATAGAAAAGCAACTCGTAGGAGGAGTTCCTTACTTTGCATGGTATTCTGTGGCTGGTTTGAGATCATTTAAAGTGACACCCGTTTCTTCTCCTCTGGGTGGGGGAAAAAGATAGTATTTCATTGCCTGATAAATAAAGCATTTCTGGAGGATATGCATTATGTGCCTCATAGGTAATTTATGAAATTATATTGCTTCTTACTTTACAAACTGTGGCCATATTCAAATTCTATTAATATGGCATTTGTGTAACTAGGATATGTGGCAAACGTAAGTATTACCTGCATACCACTTGAAAACAAATAGGTATGGTAAGCAAATCAAGAACCATTTTATTTTATATTATTTAAATATCCATTTCCCACATATTTAAAATGCCAAATAACACATTAATACTAAAATCAAAACTACTAAATTTTTACAAGAAGTCTGCCAAACTCTTGTGTTTTATCAGAAGATAACATGAAACTTCAAAATGTTAGTTTAATGAACAGATAAGAAAAAACAGTAACCATAATTTAAAGTAAAGCATTTCCCATGGACACTATTACATTTTAAAATACAATAGGGCTCATCTTCTTAAAATAATTATTTCATACAATTGGTATGTAGCCAACACACCAGCCTTTTTCTATTTCTTTTTTTAATAATCACTCTTCTCTCTTCCATTTCCTTCATCCAAGTTTCTCTCCTCTCCACTTTATGGATGTCTGCAATCCCCTCTCTCTACCTTCCCAGATTACCAGCTACCCTGTTTCTCAAATCAAAGCCAGTAAATATCATGAGAAAGAAAACATGTCTCATTGGTGAAAATACACTGCAATCAATTGGGCAGTTGCAGTAGCATCCTCAGAGAGACCTTAATTAATGTAGAGTAAAGGAAGTGACTAATGTCTGTCTCATGCTCTCTGGTCAGGTTGTAAATGGAGATAAACCCTTTTAACATGCAACCATAGCTAATTAGAATCAACCATTAACACACAGAAACCCCCTTTATGTTGATGTCCTTCATCCCAGACTTATCCCTTAGGTAGGTTTGTCTCTTTTAAGAAAAATGAATGGAATAAACACAAGGATGTCTCAATAGAGATAAGGAGACAGGACCTTTTTACGACCTTATGTTACTAGATGACAGTCACTGGGGTAGTTTTACTTTCCTATCTTCCCTATACTAGCAATTATTTTGAAAAAAGATAGCAAGAAGGTTGATGTATCCAGTGTTCTGTGTTAATTACGATCAAAGAATGACTAAGCACTCTCGTTTACAAACTTCCTGGTGCTCACATTATAACTAATCTACTCTACTTTTATTTTTTTCATTAGAATAAGCAATGTCTATATAAGGACAGCAAAATAATTTATTTTATGAATGTCAATCATAAATGTCATAACTTTGGCCACTGACTCTGAGGCTACTTGGCATATAATAAACACATTTTGAACCATGGAAAGAGAACTATGATAGGTTTTGAAAATATGATTATTAACAAACCAACAGACAAATGAGGAATAATGGTACAAAATTCATTTTACAGTAGGATATGAGCTTTTACATGTAAGAATTAACTACAATTCTTCAGAGGAGCAACACCATATTTCACGAGCTCATAGTTTAAGAGTTCTCTACATTTTTGGTCCTGGTTTCTACATAATACAATTTATATTTATACCTCAGGAATATGTGAATAGTAAAATATCTGTTAGGGGGCCTACTGAAAAATAAAAGCTGAATGTGGCTAATGAAAGCAATTATTCCAAGAGGATGTAGACAGAAATGTGTTACAGCAGGCATTTGGACTATTTACATTGAAATCACTATTACTGGTCAACTATAGGTTCAAAATAAAAGCATGAAGAGAGAAAAGAATAAAATCAGTATTAAGCTTTTTATGACAAACCATTAACTTAATAATGGGAAGGAGTAAAACAAAACAAATACCTACACATACACACTTTTATATTTCCCATCTTTTCCAGTACTTGAGACGAGAATTTCATAACCATAGAGCTCTGGTACAGTAGTCTCATCTTTTTCACCATTAATGAAGCTGGAGGGAGGTGACCAGGTAAGTACTACTGACCTTGCCTGGATGTCTGAGGCCTGCAAGAACATAGTATTTAAAAGCTCTATGAAAAAACTGTAATGTGCACAACGAACAGTGAAAAATCTAATAGGATTTCAAGAGCAAATAAAATATATCTGTATCTACTTATTTCAATGAGTCACAAATAGAAACCTGTCCATTTGCAGATGAAATATGATTTGTTCTGAATGGGGAGATGAGTTAAAAAAATTTAAAGACCACTTGGACCATTCAAAACTATTAGTGTAAACACCATATACAAATACAGTCGAAAGAAAGAAAAAAAAAACAATTGTAAAATTTGAAAGGGTTAATTTCCTCAATTTATAAAGTGTCTTAAAATAAGAAAAAGATGAGAAACTCATGAGAAAAATGAGGAAAGGACATGGACTGTCTGAATATATAAATATAAATTTAAACAAGATACCACTTTTTATCCCACCAAATGTGAGATATATAATACCATTATACTCTATTTTACGGAAAAAGAAACAGATTCAAAAGTTAAGTGGCTTGTCCCAGGTCACTCAATCCCTAAGTATAAGCTAAGGCTGAGACTAGCACAATGTTCTCCCTCACACACTTCACTTGAGTCATATTATTGAGTTGCTCTTCTTTTATTTTTGGTTGGTTCCTCAATTGCCATGTTTCAGTTCTTCTTAAATGCAGGCTAATGTTTGCAATACTGTCCCCACACTTCCCCACTGTTCACAGTGCACAGTGCACAACCACTACTTTTTCTTTACATTTCAATTCAATCATCCCTAGGGAACTGCTTTAACATCCCATGACAAGGTCCACCTATATTATATATTCTTATAGCACTGTACTTTTTTTTTGATACTTCACAGATAAAACATTATAGGTATTGCTTGATGCTTACTCCACACTAACTTAAGTTCTGAGGGCAAAGGCCATGCCTGCTCTTTGCTTTCTATTCTATCTCCAGCTTCTATCCCAGTATCTGGCATTCCGCCACCTATTTATGGAATAATCAGGTGAATGAATACATTTAATTTCGTATTCTAAATGAACGACAGCATGCAAAAACCACACAAAACCAATTAAAAACCCTCACCTAGACTTCACTGCTCACATAAATTTAATTAAAAAGGCATAGCTACCCAAACTGTAAAACAAAACAAAACCAAAAAACCCCTAAAAAACAAAGCAAAACAAAGCCATAAGCATTACTTTATGTTTTAAGATGCAGAGGTATTGTTTTATTAAATTACCTCTTCCTCATAATATTGAGCAAGAAATTCTTTTGAAAAATTGTTTTAAGCTTTATGTGCTCGAAAAATTAGATTTTTAATATTATATAGTGTAACAGGTAAATGCTGCTACCATTAGATATCATTATTACTCAAACAATTCTATTAAGGCTATCAAATCCCTTTTTAAACTAATCTAGTGATATACATTTGGATATACATAGAACTTCAAAGGATAATGCCTGAATTTCAATCCCAACTTCAATAAAACTTATTAAACCTACTCTTTCCTAATCTGTAAAATAGGAAAACTAGTTTTGAGAGTTGTTGCAGAAATGAAAGAAAGTAATGCATTGATGTATTTGAACCGTGTTGGACAGATTCTGACACTAGGAAAGTTGTACTAGCTATTATTATGAAATAATTATGTATATATTTATGTTAATTTACATGTATAAAAAGAATTAGAAATAAAACAAAACTAAAGCATCCAAATCTATTATTTAAGATGGTCAGAAGAAACAGGACCATAGTAGCCTATTAGATTAGTGAATGTCTTACTAAAATGGGGTAAAATGAAAAAGTAACCCTTTGTGGAAGTGTTAGGAGCAACAACTTTTCTAATCTGTTCTTGTACAAAAATTACAGCGAAGTATTTTTTAGATAACTTAGCACAAAATATTTTACCAAGGACTTTTTTTGGGGGGTGGATACAGAGCTTTTTCTTTTGAAAACCAGAAGTAGTTTTATCAGTGTTTAATACATGGCTGTATCGTGGCTGAAAAAGTCCTACTGTTTATTTCTTTCCATCTTGTACTACATTTTACTATGCTCCAGGGATAATGGTTCTTTCTATCTAGGAAACTTGTCGTGATTATTTCTGCTCTCCCATTCCTATTCCTTCCACCTTTTATGCCTTTTCTAACTCTTCAGAGGCTCAGAGAAAGGTTTCCTGACTGCTGTATTTAAACAACTCCCCTTTCCTCAGTAACTCATCACATCACCCTGTTTCTGTAATAGCACTTCAGTAACTCATCACATCACCCTGTTTCTGTAATAGCACTTTTTATGACCATGTACAATTTGCATATTTGTTTTTTATTTATTGTATACAGTAAGGGCCAAATATATATTCTGATTGGTTGTCATGATCTATGTAGCTCTTCAAAGGAAAATGTAATGACATAGAAAGATTGCTAAGGCATTACACAGTAAGTGAAAAAAGCTTGCCATAGGGCAGCAGATACAGTATAAATCCCTTTTCATAGGGGTTAAAGAAAAAATTTATATTTTAGCACTGGCTGGCATAGCTCAGTGGATTGAGCACAGGCCTGTGAAGCAGGGGGTCGCCAGTTTGATTCCCAGTCAGGGCACATGCCTGGGTTGAGGGCCAAGTCCCTAGTAGGGCAAACATGAGAGGCAACCACACATTGATGTTTCTCTCCCACTCTTTCTCCTTCCCTCCCCTCTCTCTAAAAATAAATAAATAAAATATTTTTTAAAAAAAGGCAAAATAATTTTTAAAAAAAAGAGAAAAAATTTATATTTTGCTGGACACATACAAATGAACTGAAACAGGTCTAGAAAGAATCCTAAACTGTTGGGTGTGATTAAATTGGAGGAGTGGGTAAAAAGATATATTTTTACTCTATATTTATGTATTATTTACATATTTTACCATATTAATTATAAAATATCCAGATTCAATCAGTCACTGGCACTTCTGTTAGCTGCTTTTAAAATGGAGTGAAGTTATAACTCTTATAAAAAGCAGAGATGAATAATCTGAATAACTATTGTGATATGTGATTTCTCCTTCTAGGCTTATTCTAATTTTTTTCTAAAGCTTTTTCTTTATAAGGCGGTAATCACAGTGTCTAAATACTGGGTTGGCCAAAAAGTTCATGTTTTTTTCCAAAAGATGGCTGGAGTAGTGCTTAGTTGTCTTGAACTTCATTTGAAACAATTTTCTTAGATTGTTTTGTGACAGCTTCATATCAGTGTGTATTAAAAAAGTCAAAATTGGTGATTTTTGTATAGCCATTTAAATACTGAAGATGGAAGAAAATACACAACATCTTCAGCATATTATGCATTATTATTATAAGAAAGGTAAAAATGTAAAAAAAGAAAAAAGATTTGTGCAGTGTATGGAGAAAGTGCTGTGACTGATTGAATGTATTAAAAGTGGTCTGTGAAGTTTTATGCTGGAGATTTATTGCTGGATGATGTTCCACAGATGGGTAGACCAGTTGAACTTGATAGCGATCAAATTGAGACATTAACTGAGAAATGTGAAAGACAGCTGACATACTCAAAATAACCAGATCAATAAAGTTATTGGTGAAAATGAAAAATGTGACTTATGGCCAAGATGGAGGTGTAGGTGGAAATACTGTGCCTCCTTGCACAACCAAGATTAAGGACAACAAATATTTACAAACAATAACACAACCAGAACACAAAAAATTGAACTACGGAAGTCTGACAACCATTCAACCAGAGTGGTAAGAGGGGTGGAGTCAGCAGAGAGGGAACCTGGCACGAAAAGGCAGTGGCTGGCAGACCCAGGAGCACTGGGGGGCGTAGGTGGCATGGAGCTTGCAGACCCCAGATGCGTGGGGAGGAGATGAGCAGAGCACACAGGGCGGTTGGCTGACTGCGGACACATGTTCTCGAGCAGATAAACTAGGCAAGAATGGGTAGTGAGACAGCAAGACAGGGTCCTGGAGCATGCAAAGGCCCGCCCACCTGGGAACCAGTGCCAGAAGGGCCCAGTTTGCTGGTGGGAGGCAGCAGAAGGGACGCAAATCCCAGAGAGCCCAGAATAGGAGCCATTGTTCTCTCTCTGACCCCGCCCCCACAGACAGCATCACAACCCTGCGACTAGGTTGCCCCACCCTGGCAAACACTTAAGGCTCCGCCACCCATATGTACCAGGTGCCACCTGACCAAATATGACTCAAACAGAAGAACAGCTCAGAGCCCCAGAGCAAATACTTTTAAGCGACCAAGAGATAGCCAATCTATCAGATGCACAATTTAAAACACTGGTGATCAGGATGCTCACATAACTGGTTGATTTTGGTTGCAAATTAGATGAACAAATGAAGGAGATGCTAAGTGAAATGAAGGAAAATGCACAGGGAACCAATAGTGATGGGAAGGAAACTGGGACTCAAATAAATGGAGTAGACCAGAAAGAAGAAAGAAACATCCCATCAGAAAAGAATAAAGAAACAAGAATTCAAAAAAATGAGGAAAAGCTTAGGAACCTCCAGGACATTTTTAAACGTTCCAACATCCAAATTATAGGGGCACCAGAAGGGGAAGAGGAAGATAAACAAGTGGAAAACGTATTTGAACAAATAATAAAGGAGAACTTCCCCAATCTGGCAAAGGAAATAGACTTCCAGGAAGTCCAGGAAGCTCAGAGAGTCCCAAAGAAGGTGGACCCAAGGAGGAACACACCAAGGCACATCATAATTACATTACCCAAGGTGAAAATGAAGGAGAGAATCCTAGAAGCAGCAAGAGATAAGGGGATAGTCACCTACAAAGGAGTTCCCATCAGACTGTCAGTGGATTTCTCAAAAGAGATCTTACAGGCAAGAAGGGGCTGGAAAGAAGTATTCCAGGTCATGAAAGTCAAGGATCTACATACATGATTGCTCTATCCAGCAAAGCTTTCATTCAGAATGGAAGGGCAGATAAAATGCTTCTCAGGTAAGATCAAGTTCAAGGAGTTCAACATCACCCCAAGCCCTTATTATATGAAATATTAAAGGGAATTCTCTAAGAAGATAAAAAAATATGAACAGTGAAAGGAGAACAAACACAATTATTAACAACCATACCTAAAACAATAGCAGACTAAGTGGACACCTAAAACAGGAGCGGAGCCACAGAAATGGAGATCACGTGGAAGGTTAGCAACAAGGGAGTGGGAGGAGGAGGGAGAGAATAAGTAGCATAGATGGTGGGGAGAAAATAGACAGGGAGAGGGCAAGAGTAGTGTGGGAAATGTAGAAGCTAAAGAACTTATGACACATAGACATGAACTAAAGGGGGGGATGTGGATGGGAGGGGGTGGTGCAGGGGAAGGGAATGAAGGGGAGGAAATGGGACAACTGTAATGGCATAATCAATAAAATATATTAAAAAATGAAAAATGTGTCTTTTACCAATGAAGTTATTTATTTTACAGAAAGAACTAAACTTTCACCAATAAAGTTACTGGTGAAAATGAAAGAATGTGTCTTTTATTTTACAGAAAGAACTAAACTTTTTGGCCAACCCAATAGTTTTATCCCCAGCATTTTTCCCTACAAAAGCATTGTTGCAAATCAAAACTGTATTTTTAAGTGGCTATGCCATTCTGTCCAGTAAAAACATTCCAATTTATCTACACATTCCTTTGTTTTATTTTTGTTAATGTTAGTGCTACAAACATCTTTGCTTGTGTAGCTGTTTATTGAGAGACAGGACCACACAGTTCAGTAAAGTTCAATTTATATTTCTTTTGGTTACCAGTGAAGAATCCTTTAGTCTTAACGAGTTTAAAAAATACAACTCTATGAGAACTTTACTTAAGGTTAATCTTTAGTCACAGATGATGCAATTTTTTTTCCATTAGAATGATAGCCTTTATTAAGGCTATCTAAAAAATATGAATACAATTTTATGTATACAGTTTTGCTGCCATACCTTTTTCTGATTTTTTGAATTCTTCTATTACATCTATACTTACAAAGATTGAGGAATATTAACTTTCTTTTACAGTTTGATATTATTTACCTATTTTTGCATCTGGAGTCAATTGGACATATTTATACAAAACTCATATAAATGGGTTTTTAAAAATTTGATAATTAGTTGTACCCACACTCTTTTATGAACTCTTTGTCTGATCCAGTGATTTTCAGTGTCATTTAGTAAATATTACATCTTTGTTTTAAAAAAATGGATTCTTGGTTGAATATCCAACGTTACTGATAACATTTCTGTCCTTATGTTAGATCCATATAGAACCATTCCTGACTCCATATTCCTTATATAGAATAAGTTTTAAGTAAGGTCTGAGTAGAAAAATACCAAAATCCTATATGAGTATACTAAATATAAATGTAAAGAAAATATATAAAATACTTACCACTGGTTTGGCAATGTTGGAAAGAAGTGCTTCCAAGGCTTTAGTTTCTTCATCTTTTTCTTAAAAAAAAAATTTTTTTAATTAAAAAATGAGTGTAAATGCAATACACTCCCTCCACAATAATGTCTTCTGAAACTAGGTTAGTATGAGATTTTTATTTTCTAGTTTTTACTCCTTAGTTGATATTCAGCAGCTTATAGCTCTCCAGGATTCTTCTGCTTCAGTTTCTGTTTCCATTTTAACCACGATTACTAGCTGTAATACACACATACATACACACGAACTAGCTAGCAAATTTTTCTTAGACAGTATATTTTTATTCAGCTGTAAAAAACCCTTACTGTCTGCAAAGATCTCACTTGCCAGTTTCATACCTCTTAATGTTAACTATTTGTTTCATGAAATGCCTTAATTGTGGTAGTTCCCAAAAGAGAAATATAATGGACTTGACTGTAATTTATAGCCACCAATGATATATCTGAAACTTTAGTTTAACTCTTCTGAAACATCAGTGCTGAAAAAGAATGATCAGGAGGTCTCAAAAATATGCAAGAATATTTTTGTAAACATTAATATATAAGCCTCGAGTCTCCTAAAATGTAAAACTTATTGGTGGGAAATGAAAATTTTAACGAAAAAGAAGTACTGCTCAGAGTTCTATTGAGGAAGTCACAGATAAGGGAAACAGGGATTTTAAGTGAAAATAACCTTTGAGGAACTGAATGGAGAATACTCCATCCTACTATAAAGTATATGAATAGACTAGTTAACAATGTAACTAGTTACATAAAGAAACTGGAAAAAGAAGGAGTTTTGATAAAAACCAGTATAGCCTTATCAAAGGTCCAGAAAGAGAAGAAAGAGAATAAGGATGAATTCTGGAGTTTTTCTACAAATAAAAATTTCTCTTGGTTAGTACACTTTATGATATAAGTAAAATTACTAATTGAGCCCCCCCCAAATTGTAAAAAGACGTAGTCTAGTAACAATTTAAATTCTAAAACATTTTCTTACATTTAGGGAATGTTAGGCTAATACTCTATAGTTTATTTTGAGCATGACAAAATGACTGAAGGTTAGCATGTACTTTTTGTAGGTTAAATATTGATGAAAATACCAAAAATAACAGCTGAATATTTTAAATAGTTACCTTTGATTTCTATGTCAATTTGTACACCACCTTTCCCTTTCCCTGACTTGTTCTTTGCTAATCCTGAGTTTACCCCACTAACATTCTGCCCTTTTATAAGTCCGTTATGTTCACTTATGGGAGAAGGGCATTTCTGGGGTGATGACGGTGGACTGCTCATTTTCTCTTTTTGTGTTCCTTGGCGATCCTTTAATTTTTTCTGTAAACGTTCATACGTTTTACTAGATCTTTCATCTCTAAAGTTGGACCTTCCATGAGTAGAATGAGCATCTAGGAGGAAATAGAAAATTAAAAATATTTAAAAGGTCAATTTCTCCAAATACATGTGTGGCATGGGATAGAATACAAAATAAATCTGTCATAATTATATAAAACATATGTTGAAAATAATTTTGCAAAAAAAAGCACTATTTCTGTGTATCTGCCATTTGATAGAACCGAACTTTGTAACTTGATTACACATGTACATACACAACATAAATTTATGGAGACATTCCTTCACCTTTCCCCAAGTAACTATTATTCTTCATAGGAATAGCTTGGTGGTATGCTATGATTATTACAGGTGGGGAATAAGACCTGAACTGAACTATCTTTTACTCTTTTTAAGCCATTACTTTTAGCATCTCTTTCAACTTCAAACCTAAACAATAAGTAAAAACAAAACCACCATCTGCCTAAACTCCCTTATGATTCAAAAAATACAAATCACCACTAAAAAATAAAGTTTTAAGAGTCACCAAAAAGAAATGAATGGACTGTTTATTAATAACAGAATCTAGGTATACAAAGTATTACATTGAGATATTGTAAGTCACACAGTATAATAAAATTAACAAATATTGTTAAATCAACTGTTCTCAGTTTATTTTTTAACAACAAAATTTATAAAGAACTTACAAAACTCAACAAAAAAACCAAACCACCCAATTAAAAAATGGGAAAAAGAACTCTGGTCAAGATGGAGGCATAGACGGACATGCTTCATTACTTTGCACAGCCATAAGAAGGATCACAACTAACCTCAAAACAAAAAACACCCAGAACTGCCAGAAAATTGAACTGTGAAGTCCCACAACTAAGGATTTAAAGAAGCCATATTCATCCAGATGGGTAGGGAGGGGCAGAGATGGGGAGCTAGGACAGAGAGGTTGCAGTGTGGTGGAGGTGAGGTAGCAGCAGCTGGCAGAATGGGTGGTCCTACATTCATGAGTGGTAGATAAAAATCTGGAGGGAAACCTTGAGAGTGAGCAAGCAATCCCAGATCCAGGCCAGACCACGTAGCCCAGGGTTCCTGCACCAAGAAAATAAAGTATCATAACTTCTGGTTATAAACACCAGTGGGGGTTGGGGTGGTGGAGGAAACTGTTGGTCTCTTGACAGAGTCCGTGTAAAGGGCCTGCATTGTCCTAGAACATACGCAAACCCACCCACTCTGGGAACCACTACCAGGGCAGCAGCTAGAGGAACACCAGTCACATATGGGAAGGTGGTGAAGTGACTGAAAATGGGGCAAGTGCTGAGAAAGCCTCCAGCAGCCAGACAGGGCATTGTCCCCTCTACAACCCCTCCCCCACATGCAGAGCCACAGAGTGGTGAAGTGAGTTGCCCTGCACTGGTGAATACCTAAGGCTCTACCCCATAAAACTTAACAGGTACACGAAGACACAGAATCAAAGCAGCTCTATCTAATACACAGAAACAAACACAGGGGGCTGCCAAACTGAGGAGACAAAGAAATATGGCCCAAATGAAAGAAAAGAACAAAGCTCCAGAAAAAGAACTAAGTAAAATGGAGATAGCCAACTTACCAGATGCAGAGTTCAGAACACTAGTGATAAGGAAGCTCAGAGAACTCACTGAGTATGGCAAAAGCATAAAGAAAGAAATGAAGGCTATACTAAGTGAAATAAAGAAAAATCCACAGGGAACCAATAATGAAGGGAAGGAAGCCGGGATTCAAACCACCGATTTGAAACATAGGGAAGAAATAAACAATCAACCAGAACAGAATGAAGAAACAAGAATTCAAAAAAATTAGGAGAGAAAAAGACGACTCTGGGACATCTCTAAAAGTGCCAACGTCCAGATCATAGGGTTGCCAGAAGAAGAGAAGAGCAAGAAATTGGAAACTTATCTGAAAAAATAACAAAAACAGAGTCCCTATTTTGGTGAAGGAAATAGACATGCAAGTCCAGGAAGCAGTGAGCCTTACAAAAATTGGACCCAAGAAGGAACACACCAAGACACATCATAATTAAAATGCCGAAAGTTAAAGATAAAGAGAGGATCTTAAGAGCAGCAGGAGAAAAGCAAAGAGTTACTTACAAAGGAGTTTCCATAAGACTGTCAGCTGATTTCTCAAAAGAAACTTCGCAAGCAAGAAGGGACTGGCAAGAAGTATTCAAAGTGATGAAAAGCAAGGACATACATCCGAGATTAATCTATTCAGCAAAGCTATCATTTAGAATGGAAGGGCAGATAAAGTGTTTCCTAGACAAGGTAAAGCTAAAGGGGTTCATCATCACCAAGCCATTATTATATGAAATGTCAAAGGGACTTATTTGAGAAAAAGATCAAAACTATGAACATTAAATGACACAAACTTACAACTATCAGTGACAAAATCTAAAACAAACAAAAACAAAAACAAACTAAGCAAACAACTGGAACATGAATAGAACCATAGACATAGAGATCATTTGGAAGGTTATCAGTTGAGAGATGGAAAAGGAAGATTGGGAGAAAAGTACAGAGATTAAGAAGCATAATTGGTAGGTTCAAAATAGGCAGGGGAATGTTAAGAATAGTATAAGAAATGGAGAAGCCAAACAACTCATAAGTATGACCCATGAACATGAACTAAGGGGTGACTGCTGGAGGGAAGGGTGGTACTGGGAGAAGGGGGGCAAAGGAGGAAAAATTGGGAAGATTGTAATAGCAAAATTAATAACATACACTTATGAAAATGGGCAAAGGTCATGACTAGATACTTTTTGAAGGAGGACATCACAGATGGCCAATAGACATGAAAAGATGTTCAATGTTACTAATCATCATAAAAATGCAAATTAAAACCACAATGAAGTATCATCTCACACCTGTCAGAATGGTTATCATCAACAGATCAACAAGTGCTAGAGAGGATGTGGAGAAAAGGGAACCCTTCTGCAGTGTTGGGGGGGATGCAGATTAGTACAGCCACTGTGGAAAGCAGTATGGAGATACCTCAAAAAAATTAGAAATGAGCCTGCCTTTTGAACCAGCAATCCCCCTGTTGAGAATATATCTGGACCCAAAACACTAATTCAAAAGAACATAAGCACCCCTATGTTCACTGCAGTGTTATTTATAATCCCCAGGTTATAGAAATAGTCCAAGTGTTCGTCAATAGATGAGTGGCTAAAACTACTATGGGACATTTACACAATGGAATACTACCTGGCTATAAAAAAGAAGAAATTTTTACCCTTTGCCTCAGTATGGATAGACCTGGAGAAAATTATGCTAAGTGAAATAAGCCAGTCACAGTAACGCAAATACTGTATGACTTCATTCACATGTGGAATTTAATGAACAAACTTAACTAAGAAGCACAACAGAGAAAGGCTTGGAGATAGCAGGATGGTAGCTAAAGGGGAAAAGTACGGGGTGAAGGGTCTAAGCAAAAGGATACAGCACTCTTGGACACGGACAACAGTGTTGTGATTGCGAGGTGGGTGGTAAAAATTATTAAAAAATAAAATCTGCAAAGACAATATTTTAAAGTCTCAAAAATCCCAGTAAAGTGTTAATTTATCAATGTTTTAAGAATATTGGTATATTTTTCTATATAGTGTTAAGTATATATTCATATAGTCAAATGCATATCCTCTTTGAATAACAACGGGTTTTAACAATGCAAAATAGTAGTAATTATAACATCCAGAATTTTCTTAAATTTTCTCAAACACATTTTTAAAAACTAAGTCATGCGTAGCAGTAAGAGAATAGAAGAGACTAATTTATACTATATACTTTAAAATGAATATTGTAACATTATGCACAATAGCATTAGGATAAAAACATAGGAATTTGGCTACCTACATGTAAAAAAAATGAGTTTCGACTCTGTCACACTGCAACCTTACTTAACACTGTACAGAAAAATTAACTCAAATGTCATCAAAGACCTAAATGTAGGCACTAAAACTATAAAACTTAAAGAAAACATGAGAAAATCTGCATGACATTTCATTAGACAATAGTTTCTTAGACATGACAACACAAGCAATTAAAACAATTTGACTTCATCAAAATGAAAAACTTTTCTACAACAAAGGATACCATCAAGAAAGTGAAAAGACAACATAGGAAAAAAATCTGTAAATCATGTATCTTAAAAGAGTCTTGTATCCAGAATATATAAACACTCTTACAACTCAGAAATAAAGGCAATAACCCAATTTAAAAACATGCTTAAAGATCTGAACAGATATCAATAATCAATTGAAAAGATGCCCTGGTACCTGTAGTTGTTAGAGGCAAGCAAATCAAAATCTTAATGAGATAAAACTTCACACTCCAGCAGGGCTAAAATTAAAAAACTGACAATAATAACCTTTGGTAAGGATATGCAGAAATTAGAGCCCTCATAGATTGCTGGTAAGAATGTAAAACAGGGAAGTCACTATGATAAACAATTTTGTAGTCCCTCAAAAGGTAAATATAGAATCACCATATGAGCCACAATTCCACTCTTAGGTATATATCCAGAAGCAGTAAAAACATATGCCTGCCAAAACTATATACAAGTGTCAAAACACTGATATTCATAATAGACAAAAAGTGGAAATAACCCAACAAGTCCAACAAGTAATGAATTGAGAAACAAAATTATACCCAAAAAATGAAGTATTTTTCAGAATAAAAAGAGTACTAATCATGCTAAAATCTTGAAATAAACCTTCAAAAAATATGCTAAGTGAAAAAAAGCTAGACATAAAAGGCTACGCATTGTATGAACATTTATATCAAATATACATACTGTATGTACCTTTATATGAAATGTCTAGAATAGGCAAATCCATAGAAATATAGAGAGGGGATTAAGAGATGGGGTAAAGAAAATTGGGACTGACTTAATAGGCACAGAGTTTCTTTTTGGGATGAAATGTTCTGGAATTATCATTAGTAAATATTGTATATAATGAATATACTAAAAAAACCACGGAATTGTAAATTTTAAAGTGGTGAATTTTGTAATGTGAATTATATCTCAATAAAAAAAAGAAATTTTAACTAGTATATACTTTTAAAATGTAGTTATCCAAATGTTTTTATATTTATTACTCAAAATAAATAAAATAATAAAGCAACTATGGGGGGTTATATACAGAATATGTAGTGCTCGCTTCGGCAGCACATATACAGAATATGTAGTAGAACGAGCAGGAACTTTATTATCAGAAAGCTCTGAGAGAGTAAAATCCTCAGCAATGAACTAGCAGTGGCCATGCAAAAATTAATTGACATTTCTGAGCCTCAGTTTCTTCATCTGTTATCTTGCAGAATTTTATTGAGGATTAAGTGATATAATACATGTCCATCAAAGTTCAGATTCAGTAATGGTAGTTGTTGACAGTGAAATGTTGGATTAGGTCCCACTTTGGGAATTTATACAAAATGTGGAAAAATATCAATGAGGTAGCTACCAGTTATAAAACTGCTGCCTGTTGTAAATTCCTTGGCTTATAATCTCAAATATAATATGTCTCTTTTCTTCCACCACTAGGTAGTTAGTTTGTAGAGATGTACTCTTTGTAGATTTGAATGCTTCACTTTTCTTCACATCATTGTTAACTGTATTTATGAAGTCTAATGCATATCCCCTTTGAATAATAATGGGTTTTAACAACGCAAAATAGTAGTAATTGTAACATCTAGTATTTTAAATTTTTCAAACACATTTTTAAAAACTAAGTCAAAATTAGCAGTAAGGAAGTAGAAGAGACTAATTTGTAGTATAAACTCTTGCTACTCAAAATTATGTTCACTGTAATACTGCAATGTTCACCTGGGAGTTTGTTAAACTGTAGAAACCCAAACCCCACCCAGACCTATAGAATCAATAAGTATTACTTGGGGGATAGAAATAAGTTTAAAATAAAATAGAATACAACATTATATATATAATATATAATATATATAATTATATATAATATATAATATAATATACTTTTAAAAATTCTTTTTTTAATATTCTTTTAAAATTTAAAAAATATATAATATATAATATACCTATTACTTACAGATTGTGCTGCATATTTTAAACTTTGTACTTTAGAGATGTTATCTTCTACAAATTTACTGAGTATAAATGACAGGTTCTGCTAAATAACTGCAAGGAAAACTGATGTATTGAACAGATTCAGTTCTTTGGGGATTTATAGGCAAATGAGGAAGAAAGTCATACAAAAAATAAAACTGTGTTTGGTTCTGTGAAAGAAACAGATTTCAGTGCTAGATTGATAATGCAGGGTCATAGACAGTTTTTCTGAGAGCTGAAATCTAAAGGAAAAAAATGAGCCTTCCAAAGAAGAGGGAAGAACATTCCTGGTAGAGAGAACACCATGTACAGAGGCAATGAAACAAGCAAAAGCTTGGAGGTTCTGAAAAGCTGAAGGAGGGAGGCGGGGACAAGAAGGACAAGGCAATGAGAGACCACAGAACAGAGCCTTGTCCAGGGCAGTGGTTTGCAACCAGGGCCAATTTTGGCTCCCAGGGGTCATTTATCTATGCCTGGAAATATTTTTAGTTGTCACAATTGGGTGAAGTCCAGCATGAGGGTGAGGGGAGGGTTGGAGTAGTGTGTTACTGAAATCTAGTGGGTAGAAGGCAAAGATTCTGCTAAACATCATACAAAGCAGAGTCCCATCCTCCACAACACACTTATCCATCCTCAAATATCAATAATGACAAGGTTGAGAAACCCTGATCTGGTGAAGGGTTTAGGACTTTATACAATTGCAAAGGGAAGTCACTGAAGTAGAACAGTTTGATTTATATTTTTAAATGATTACTCTGGCTGATCCTGGATGGTTGGGGCCAAGAAAAACAGTAGAAAACTGGAGGCTGACACTGCACTTGTCCTGACAAGTAGATTTGATCTGAGTAGCAGTAAGAAAAAGTAGATAAATTTGGGAAATTTCTAAAAGTAAAACTAATACCAAATGATGTGGAAGAATCAAATTTTACCATCTGGTTTTCACTTGAGCAAGTTGAATGGACAGTGGTACCATATATTGAAATGAAGATGACAGACAAAAGCAGGTTCCATAATTAGATATGTTTTAGAAATGTTATAACTGAGATGCATGAGAGTATATAGAGAGTATATTAAAGCCACAGGAAAGAGTAAGATTACTATTTTGTTTCTATTCTTTCCAACAATTTATTAACTCCCTCAGGGCAGAGGTTACGTCTTTATGGTTTTTTTTTTCAAACTTTCAACAGAACATAGCAACTTTGGTTAGTAGCAGGGCAGCCTTCAGTATTTAACAATGATGAGATTATTCCTGGCTGAAAATTTTCCTCTGAGCCTAGATAGCATAACAGAGAAGAGTCTTCTCTGAATATAGCCCCACTAAATATTACTACATGATATAAATTACTTCCTTCTCTTTGATTTTTGTTTACTCATTTGCCTTGAAGGATGATCATGAGGATGAAATATTTAGTGCTTAGATAACAAAAAATAATTGATATGGTTAACCATTTTTGGTTTCTTTTAGATAATATGATAATAACATCTATTATATCCAAGCAAAGAATAGCCAACTCCATAAAACAGGCATATTGTTAGATGTCTTACCTACATCTCCATACACTTGTGCAGATTGATACTGTGGCATATACTGTGTTGCCATGTCGCCAGCTCCAGTCACTGGTGAATACATATGGCGTGGTGGAGGGGGCATCATGGTTGGGACAGGAATGAAACCTGGCAAAGGAGGATGTGTAGAACGATGTATGACTGTGTGACCACCAGGATGAAACTCTGGTGCTTGAGGAACCACAACAACTCTTCGAACACCATTGTCTTCAATAACCTATAAAATGAACATTAGAAGTTTCTTTCATAGATATAAGCAATTCTTTTGAAATATGTTAGAGTAAGAATTTTTATACCATTAGGAGTCGATTTGAAAAATACTATACAATCTATATGAAGACTTTATTCAATATATTAAGTACATATGAATTAGCATTGAAGAACATGAAGTAGTTTTTGTTATATAATACAATGTATATCTTAAAACACTAATGAGACTAGCAAATAACAATAATAACATAAACAATGAGCTATGATACTAGGTATTAATCCTATGTGTTACATGCATTTAGTGATATAATGAAAATGAAGGGAGACTCAAGGGAATTTTTGGTTTGGACATAGGAGGGATCGGGATGGGTGGGAGTTGAGGTAAAAGAAGCTGTGGAAACACAAGTTGTGAAACAGAAATAGGGAAAAAAACTAAATCCAGACTCCTAAGATCAACCATATATTGAATTTAGATACAAAATTTGTAAGACCAAGACCAGGACAATTTTAACAGGTGAAGATTATTTTAAGGGAGACAAACATCTAATACATTAACTCCCATTTAAGAAAAAAAATATTTGTGGCTTCAAGTCTTGGAGCTACACATTTTTAAATAGGTGTCACACTTGGGAAATGATTTTTTTTAAATGACAGATTCCCCCTGCCCTCTTTGAACCTCACTGGAGCAGCAAGGACACAGAGGAAAGCCTAAAAGGATATAGTATTTATCTCAAAACACTGGAATCCTTCTCTATTAAAATAGGGTCTTGAACCTTTTTAGACTTGAATGGTTACTATTGAGGTATAAAAAATGGCTGATAATACTTTTCCTGAGGAAAATAGAAATGTTAAATAACTTTCTAAGGTTACACAGATAGTATTTGTAATTCGGCTTCAATTCTATGTTCTTATACCCCTTATGGGTATAGAATCCACAAGTACTTGGTCTGTTAGTTTTTTTTTTTAAGAACTTCACAAGTGAGATCTCACTGGTAAAAAGGAAATGACTAAACTGCTTATGATATTAAAACCAAATTTTTTCCTTGCTGAAAAGCAACATTTAAAATACAAAGGTCAGCTGGGGGGAAGGGAGAATAGGGAATTATTGTTTAACAGGTACTGTTTCAGTTTTGCCAGATGAACAAATGGTAGTGATGAACAAATGGTAGAACAACAGTGTGAATGTACTTAATGTCACCGAACTGTCAATCTAAAATGGTTATGAAAAATTTTGTTATATGTATTTTATCACCATTAAAAATAATAAAAAACTAAGATGCTGAGGGGGGGAAAACACCAGACCAGGACTAAGTGGGTATGGAGAACTCTACCACATCAAGTAACCCTCTGAGCATCCAGTAATTTGAGATTGAGGCTGGAGAACTCAAAACTATCTGCTAAGTCTCTACCTGCTAAGTCTCCAGCTGGTGAGAAATTAAACATTGAATTTTACACCAACAGAGTACAATGATGGTGATTATTTTAAAAAAATAAAATAAAATCAACAAGTTGTAGAAAAGGAAAAAAGATAAAATATAATCCAAATTAGTTTATGTAAATAAAATGAAAAACAATGGAATATAAATCAAATAGGGCTATAACAACATAGTCTGATCACCTAACCACATATGCCGCTTAATTTCTAATTAGGTAAGGACCTGTTTTCTTTCCTTTGTTGAATAGACATAATTGAGAAGGGCTGCAGAGAAAGGAGGTTGTGTTTACTGACATTTAATACTATGTATGTGTCTTATCCACCATAACATATAGTCCATGTTTTGTTTTATTAACATTTTTCTCTCCAGTGCCAAGTGCAGTACACTCAGCATATGCTCAAAAAATTTCTGCCTGAATTAATGATAGGAACAGAAATAAGTGTATTCTATCAGTTTTATTAGAATGCTGCATTTCTTTCCCTCCTTACAAGAACACCAAGCTAACAAGGTTCTGTGACTTCTTCAAGTCTTAGAAATTTTGCTTCTCATCTATTCTGCGGCCTCACCCTCAACCCAAAAGTATTCCTACTCTAAGCAATTCAACAATGTAGTGATTTCTGACCATTTATGCAGTAGATTTTGATATATCTAAACACACACACACACACACACGAGCAGGTAACCGCAAATGTTCTCTCTAGTTCTAACTATAATCCTTTATCTTCACCTAAGTCTCCCTACCTTCTAGTTTCTAACATTGCCCACCTTTTTTGGCTGTTTTCCACAGGAAAGGCAGAGAAGACTGAACTCAGACTGGTTTGTACAATCTTTGGAAAATTTACTGACCTAATTGCTGCACACTGACATAAAGGCCAAGCTCAAAATCATAGTCTGAAACTTCCTGAATTGATATAGGCCCTTTCCCTGCATTATGAGACCTGCAATCAATCCCCTTCGTGTTAGGTACTCTTTCATCACCACAACAACTCACAGTCCATAAAAAACTGGGGAGCCATTACTAGAAAAGCATAGAGAGAACTTTTTGATGGTTCAGGAGTCCCACTGGGGTTGTCTGTATCTTCTTGATATGCCATCAACTTTATTACTAAAATACCAAGTGTTGAAATAATAATTTATGTTCTTCATGCCTGCAAGTTAATATTATTTTCCAGCAAGTTAAGTTCCTTTGAATCCTGTCATCTTTTACTTTCTGTGTCATTAAGTGCTTTCTTTGAGTTTTACAGATTTTGTTTCCCCATTTGATAGTTCAGATGGCACAGATTTCTACCTTTATGCAGTATGTCAAACTCTCACAAACTTCCCTCTTTTATTTGCCAGACTGCTCATTGAGGTTATGTCTAAAGTTGTTTATAATTAGAAAAAAGTTTAAAGGAAAATATATGCTAAAGTATCTCTAGATTACAATATTCAGTGTAATTTTTTTCTCTACTCTTTTATGCATTTTCCAAGTTTTTATATATAATAATGATCAGTAGATAGAAAGCAGGCTGACAGCTCTGGGAGTTGGAAATGCTGGGGACAGGAAGGAAGTGGAGGGATTGATCAAAAAAGAAAAAAACTCATGGAGAAGGACAACAGTGTGGTGATTGTTGGGGTTATGGGGTGGGTGGAGGCAGAAGAGAGTATAGGGGAATAATAGTAAGAGAAAAAATTAAAAAAATAAAAAATGATCAGAAAAAGTTTAAAACAAATAATATTTTTTATCACTATTTTAACTGTCTTGCTTGCAAAATTATTTCTTTATACATAAGCTTCTGCTGAACAATTTTACTTTGCTTTATGCATGCATATCATTTTAATTAGCTTTAGGTCTTCCTATCATATTGAACAGTATTATATAGAACTTACATAGTGTCACAGTAAAAAGATTTTTTAAAAAATATTTTATTGATTATGCTATTATAAATGCTCCAATGTTTCCCACATTGCCCACCTCAATATAGTAACCCCTATTCCCTCTGGCGATCACACCCCTTAGGTGATGTCCATGGGTCATGCATGTAAGTTCTTTGCCTATTCCATTTCCTATATTATTCTTAACATTCCCATCTATTTGGTACCTAATTTGTACTTCTAAATCGCTGCACCATTTCTCCATTCTACTACCCCTTCCTCTTCCCAACTGATAACCATCCAAATGATCTACATATTTATTATTGTTTCTGTTCTGCTTGTTTGCTTAGTTTGTTTTTTTCTTATTTAATTCTTGATAACTGTGAATTTATTGCCATTTTAATGCTCATAGTCTTGATCAACTTTTCCTTAAATAAGTTTCTTTAACATTTTATATAATAATGGCTTGGTGAGGATGAAATACTTTAGCTTTACCTTGCCTAGAAAGCAGTTCATTCCAGAGGGTCCTTAGCCTACCTTTGTTTTTTTTTGGATTCTTTTTTTTTTTCTTGCTCTTCTGAGTGAATCCTTTTTTCTTCCTTATGTTACAAATCATTGATTTGATGCTCAGTTTTATCCACTCCACTACTGATTCCCTGTAAAATTTTCTTTTGTTTATTTTTAAGTATATTTTATTAATTATGCTATTACACTTGTCCCATTTTTTTTCTCCCTTCCATCCCCCTCTACCTCACAACACCCCTCTCTCCAGCTTTCCCCTCCAACTTCACTTTAGTCCATTGGTTGTACATATAAGTTCTTCTGCTTTTTCATTTCCTATACTTTCCTTAACCTCCCCCTTGACTATTTTGTGCCTACCAATTATGCCTCTTATTCCCTATACCTTTTCCCCCATTCTCCTCCTCCCCCATGATAACCCTCCATGTGATCTCCATTTCTGTCATTCTGTTCCTGTTCTAGTTGTTTGCTGCGTCTTTGTTTTTCAGGTTCAATTGTTGATAGTTGAGAGGTTGTTGTCATTTTACCATGCATATTTTTGATCTTCTTTTTCTTAGGTAAGTCCCTTTAACATTTCATACAATAAAGGCTTGGTGATGATCAACTCCTTTAATTTGACCTTATCTGGGAAGCACTTTATCTGCCCTTCCATTTTAAACAATAGCTTTGATGGATAGAGCAATCTTGGATGTAGGTCCTTTATGACTTGGAATACCTTTCACTGCCTTTCATGACTTGGAATACCTCTTTCTAGCTCCTTATTGCCTGCAAGGTTTCTTTTGAGAAATCAGCTGGTAGTCTTGTGAGAACTCCTTTGAAGGTAACCGTTTCCTTTTCTTTTGCTGCTTTTAAGATTCTCTACGGAGAGATCTTTAATCTTGGATGATTTAATTATGATGTGTCTTGGTGTGTTTCTTCTTGGACCCAACTTCTTTGGGACTCTCCGAGTGTCCTGGACTTGTATGTCAAGTTCCTTTGCCAGAGTATGGAAGTTTTCCTTTATTATGTGTTCAAGTAAGCTTTCAATTTCTTTCTCTTCCTCTTCTCCTTGTGGCACCCCTATGATTCGGATGTTGGAATGTTTAAACTTGTCCCAGAGATTCCTCAGTCTCTTCTTTTTTTTTTTTTTGAATTCATGTTTCTTCATCGTGTTCCGGTTGGATGCTTATTTCCTCCTTCTGTTCCAAATCTTTGAGTGCAAGTTTCCTTCCCTTCACTGTTGGTTCCCTGTATACTTTCCTTTATTTCACTTTATATAGCTTTCACTTCCTTCCTTTATTTTATGACCATACTCAATAATTTCTGTGAGCATCCTGATTACCAGTGTTTTGAACTTTGCATCTGATAGGCTGGCTACCTACTTGTTGCTTACTTCTTTTTCTGGAGTTTTGATTTCTTTCATTTGGGCCATATTTCTTTGTCTCAGTGCACCTGTTAGGTTGTAAGGGGTGGAGCCTTAGGTATTTGCCAGGGTGGGTGAACGCACTTCATTGCATCATGGTGCTGTATGTGGGAGAGGCATCCAAAAGGGGACAATGTCATTTGCTAGCTTGTTCGGCTCTCGCCCCACCTGCGGTCAATTCCTTTGCTTCCCACAAGCAGTTTGTGTACTTTCAGGTGCTAATTCCTGTGTGGGTCAGCTCCTGTACATTCTAGGATCCCATGGGCCTCTCAAACAGACTCTCCTGTGAGACTGGCAGTTTCTCCCACTGCTGCAATCCCCATGGCTTTTTACAGCCAGAGGTTTTGAAGCTTTATTTCCCTATGCTGAAACCCTGGGGTTGTGCAGTTCTCCTGGCTTACCAGCAAGCAACTGTGGAACTGCTTGGTCTCCCAGCCACTGCCTTGTCACATGTCCTCTCTCAGCTTCCTATCTCTGCCCCTCCTTACACCTTAGATGAATGTTACTTCTTTAATTTCTTGGTTGTCAGACTTCCATACATTTTGATTTTCTGGCAGTTCTGGTTGTTTTTTGTTTTTAAATTGATTGCTATCCTTCTTTTAGTGTGAAGAAGGCAAGCTTATCTACATACACCTCCACCTTGGCTGGAATGCACAGGATTCTTCCCTGTAAATTTTTCTTTATTTCACTTAGTATAAATTTCATTTCTGCCTTAGTCTTTTTTATGCTGTTGAAGTACCCAGTGAGTTGAAAATCTTCATAACCAGAGTTTTGAGCACTGTACCTTATAGACTGCTTAGATTACTTATCTCCATTTTATTTAGTTCTTTTTCTGGAGTTTTGTTCTGGTCTTTCTTTTGGGCCATATTTCTTTGTCACCTCATTTTTGGCAGCCTCCCTATTTGTTTCTATGTATTAGATAGAGATGCTTTGAATCCCTTTAGTATAAAGTACACCGGTAAGTTGGATGGGGTAATCCCATCCAGGGCAGAACTACTTCTTTAGTTCCTTGGGTGTTGGACTTCCATACAGTTCAATTTTATGATGATTCCTAGGTGATACTTGTTTTATAATTTAGTTGTAATTTTTGCTGTGGTTGTGTGAGAGGGTGAACCATATTTACCTATGCCTCCATCTTGACTGGAAGTCTAAAAATTTAAAAAAAAATTGTAATATTTTAAAATGATTATCCACCCTGGCTGAGTGGCTCACTTGGTTGGAGCATCGTCCCATACACCAAAAGGTCATGTGTTCAATCCCTAGTTGGGGCTCATAGTTTGTATCTCACATCAATGTTTCTTCCTTTAAAATTTTAATTATATATTATTTTCTTTTTTGAAATAGGTAATTATTTTTAACTGTATTTTTTCCATTACCATTCATCTCCTTTATACTATTTTCCACCCTATTCCCCACTTCCAGCAATCAACACACTGTTGTCCCTGTCTAGGAGTTGTTTTTTTTTTTCCTCAATCCCTTCACTCCCCAACCCCCACCCAGAGCTGTTGGCCTGCTCTCTATGAGTCCATCTCTGTTTTAATGTTAGTTCAGTTTGTTAATAGATTCCACATATGAGTGAAACTACATGGTTTTGCCTTTCTTTGACTGGACCATTTGACTTAGTATAATGTTCTCTAGGTCCATTCATATTGTCACAAAGAGTAAAAATTTCTTTTTTATGGCAGAGTAGTATTCCACTATGTAAATGTACCACAGCTGTTTATATATTATTTTTTATTTTATTTTTTCCATTACCATTTATCACTCCATACTACCTTCCACCTCCACCCATCCCCTGCCTTATTGATGTCTCTCTCCCCACACCTTCCTCTCTCTCTGAAAATCAATAACCATATCCTCAGGGGAGGATTATTTAAAAAAAGATGATCCATTTTTCTGGTTCATTAGTAAAAATTATGTGTATAATTAAAAAAAATAAGTCTCACTATTCCCATTACTGTTGATAGAATGCTACAGTATTAGAGCAGTAGGGTGCAATGGTTAATTAATAAACAATACTGCAGAACTCTTAAATAAGAATGGAAAGAATATATAATACAAAGGATGACACAATCTTAACAGCAGGTCTGGGTTGTGCAAATTGCAAATGAGAAAAATAGAACCATTTACCTCCAAAGTTACTCAATGTGACGCCCTGATTGTTATTCTAAAAAAAGAAGTTAAAATATATGGATGAGTTAATAATCTGAAGTGGTTCTCAACTTAATAGGGATATATCATTAATACAAACATCACAAATTTGAAGGTTGATATATCCTAAATAAATCATGATTTCTTAATATGTTTCTTTGATAGGTACTTTTATTAAATCTTGACCTTGCCCTGGCTGGCATAACTCAGTGGATTGAGTGCAGGCCTGTGAACCAAAAGGCTGCAGGTTCGATTCCCAGTATAGGGCACATGCCTGGGTTGCAGGCCAGGTCCCCAGTAAAAGGACATGTAAAAGACAACCACACATTGATGTTTCTCTTCCTCTCTTTCTCTCTCCCTTCCCCTAAAATTAAATAAATAAAATCTTTTAAAAATTTTAAAAGAAAATCTTGACCTTAACCTTAAATTAAGATCCATCTGTCCTTTGGACTTTTCATTTTTCTGCCATCATACGTGCTTGAGGATGCTCACAGAACTGGTTGATTTTGGTTGCAATTAGATGAACAAATGAAGGCTACGCTAAGTGAAATGAAGGAAAATGCACAAGGAACCAATAGTGATGGGAAGAAAACTGGGACTCAAATAAATGGAGTAGACCAGAAAGAAGAAAGAAACATCCCATCAGAAAAGAATAAAGAAACAAGAATTCAAAAAAATGAGGAAAAGCTTAGGAACCTCCAGGACATTTTTAAACGTTCCAACATCCGAATTATAGGGGCACCAGAAGGGGAAGAGGAAGATAAACAAGTGGAAAACGTATTTGAACAAATAATAAAGGAGAACTTCCCCAAGCTGGCAAAGGAAATAGACTTCTAGGAAGTCCAGGAAGCTCAGAGAGTCCCAAAGAAGTTGGATCCAAGGAGGGACACACCAAGGCTCATCATAATTACATTACCCAAGGTGAAAATGAAAGAGCGAATTCTAGAAGCAGCAAGAGATAAAGGGATGGTTACCTACAAAGGAGTTCCCATCAGACTGTCAGCTGATTTCTCAAAAGAGACCTTACAGGCAAGAAGGGGCTGGAAAGAAGTATTCCAAGTCATGAAACACAAGGACCTACATCCAAGAATGCTCTATCCAGCAAAACTTTCATTCAGAATGGATGGGCAGATAAAGTGCTTCTCAGATAAGATCAAGTTCAAGGAGTTCATCATCACCAAGCCCTTACTATATGAAATGTTAAAGGGACTTACCTAAGAAAAAGAAGATAAAAATATGAACAGTAAAAGGACAGCAAACTCACAGTTATTAACATCCACACCTAAAAC
>PVKM010000488.1:55995-106213 GCA_004027735.1 Carollia perspicillata | reverse complement strand
TCATCATCAGCAAGCCATTATTACATGAAATGTTAAAGGGACTTACCTAAGAAATAGAATATTAAAAACTAGGAACAGTAAAATGACAGTAAACTCACAACTATGTACAACTGAACCTAAAAAACAAAAACAAAAACCAAGCAAACAACTAGAGCAAGAACAGAATCACAGAAATGGAGATCACATGGAAGCTTATCAGTAAGGAGGTGGAGGGGGAGAGTGGGGGGAAAGGTACAGAGAATGAGAAGCATAATTGGTAGGCCCAAAATAGACAGGGGGAGGTTAAGAATAACATGGGAAATGGAGAGGCCAAAGAACTTATAGGTACAACCCATGGACATGAATGAAATTGGGAGATACTGGAGGGTGAGAGGGTTCAGGGAGGAGGAGGATAAAGGGGAGAAAAAAATGGGACAACTGCAGTGGCATAGTCAATAAAACATACTTAAAAAACACAGACTCTGGAATGAGGCGATTTAGATTTGAATCCTTGCTGTACTACTCTGTATGTGACTTTGGGCAAATCACGGTAACTCTTTGTAGCACCACATGAAGGAAAGCTGTTCACCTCCCAGGAATGCTAACATTGGACTTTTATAGGAGCAAGAAATAAACTTACTTTGTTAAGCACTGAAATTTTGGGTTCGTTTGTTACAGTAAATAAGATTATCCCAAGTATTACTGCAAGAGTGTTTGTTGCAGGTTTTTTTATGGTAGGTGAGTCACAGGCAAGCTGGTTTTCTATCACTGGTTGTAAGTAGAGAGGTTAAATGCGCTGGGTGGCCAGCATGGAGACTTATACAGTACTTAGAAGTGAAAACACATGAACATGAATGAATTGTATGTCTTGATGCTGAGTGAAAAAATGAGACAGAGTGAGATATGGAAAGCTAAGACTATTTATCTGAATCGAAACTCTATGGGTGTAAAACAGTTCACACTTTTCCCAGAACAAATACAAACACAAAGATGCACGTTGGGTATATTAGAATAGTTGCCTCAAGGGTGTGATGAAAGAGGGGGCTCAAGCTATAAAAGAATAAAATAACCAGACAGGGGCGTTGCACGGAACCCTAGAGACAATTGCCATAAATTGAGGGGAATATGATTTACTCCGTTTTCTTTTACCCGAGAGTAAAAAAAGAAGGATCAAGATGACATGTGTAATAGTAACACAAAAGAAAATCAATTGGGATAAATGCAATGATAAAAGCAGAGCATAAATAGGAAGAAAATTCTAAAGCCCTACTGAGGTGAATAAAAGGTGACTTGAATAAACGGAAGGACAGTGCTTGTTCTTGTCCTTGTAAAGTTTAATTTTTCCTAAATTGTTACATTTATTTAGTGCAATCTTGACATATTAATAGGATTTTTTTGGAAGCTGGACAAGCTGCTTCTAAAGTTCATGTGAAAAATAGATACGTATGAATAGCTGATAAAGTTGTGAAAAAGAAGCATAATAATGGGCCACTAGTTCCAACATTCAAATGCAGGTGTAAAAGTGGATTGTATAGAGATATAGTAGTTGAAAAAGTGTAGTATGGCTTGTGAATTGACAGAACAGAAACCACCCAAATAGGTCTCTCTATGCAGCGTGTAGGAAATGAGTGTGCCATCACATTCATTTAAAATTAGTGAGGGGAAGGAGATCCCCCCAAATAGTGTTGGGACACCTCGCTATCCATTTGGAGGAAGAAAAAATGAGTTCTGCCTCATTTTTTTCATCAGAATCAATTGCAAATGGATCAAATTTAAATATCCAAGACTGGAAGTACTAGAAGATAGGAAACATCAAAAAATTAAAATTACTAGATGAGTAGATCACATTGTCGTCATTATCATCCTCTTCATCATCCTGGAGTGGGGCTTGTTATTTCAGTGAGGCATACAGCCCAATCCAATAGGGGCAAGCATTTGTAGTTTGAATTGCCTAGAACTTATAAGTTTCTGCTTAGTAAGAGGTACCCTAAGCAAAATCAAAGAATGGGTGATAGATTGGCAGGAGAAGATGGACAGCATCTGTAGAAGGCGAACTGATTTCCTTAATATATAAAGGGTTTTACAGTTACATATGAAAGTAGCCAGTGGAAAATAATAGGGAACAACCGGCTATTTATGGGAAATGATATACAGATGGCTTGCATACAAATGAAATGATCCTGCTATTACGCATGATTAAAGAAATACAAATTTTACTTTTAAAAAGAGACCACTTTTCACCCATCAGATTGGCAGAAATAAAAGTTTGCTAATGCAGAAATACGTTTAGGGTGTGGGAAAATGGACAATCTTATGGATTGGTTGGAGGGTATTTGGGGGAAGCTCATTGGAAAAAGAAGAGTATGGTTTGTGTAGAAACTGGCAAGTACTCTATGTGTCTGTATGCTTTTACCATTGAAATATAACCACTCAGAGAAACGAAGATCTCTTGTTCTTGGTATATTTGTGTGCTATATCAGGCACTGGTATTTGGAAAGATAGTAAAGGGCTTTGAATGCTAAGCTGAAGAGTTTATATTTGATTCTGGGAGTTCCCTGAAGACTTTGTATGCAAAGTAATGAAATAATCAGATTGTTTTCTAGAAAGAAGTCTGCAATAGTAACATGGAGAATGGATAGGTAGGGTTATGGTGGGGTGGAGGTTGTAATACTGAGAATGCTAACAGTTGCAAAATCACTTAAGACAGCTATTGCAATAGCTCAGGTGACCCTTGATAAGATTCTGATTTGGGACAATGGGAGTGGAGAGAGAATATTTTAAAATCATTAGGATTTGGTGATTGATTGGGTAGGTGGGGAAAGGGAATAGTTAAACGTGACTCTTTTCCTGACATTAAAAGGAATTAGGGTGTTTCAAAAATTAATTCTACTCATTTTAGAGCTTCTAAAAATAATTCTACTTACTGTTGCATAAGGTACACCTTATTTATCTACAATAAGACCTAGACACCTCAAGATTTTTGGGAATTAGGAGTGGCATAAGGCAGGATTTAACATTCTTGAGCCTTTTGGATTTTTTACAACCAATCTCTAGCATTGGTTTTGGAGCAAGCTCTTCTCCTTGCTTTGTCTGTCTGTTGGTCTGTCTGCCTCTCTCATATCTTCCTTTCCATCTCCACCTATTTTTTTCACCTTGATTATCTTGGCTCTGTTACAATATTAGTCAAAACTGTTTGCTGTTTTGGTTTTAGTCAGGGGACCCTGATGCGTGACAAATGATAACACTTGGAGAAATACGTCCCTATCCTTAGAGCACGTTAGACAGGCAGATCTTACCATGTAATAACAAGTATCAAAGGTCAATATTTCTGTCAGGTGAGTATATAGTTAAATGATTACATAGAGACTGTAAATCCATCCTTTTATCAGACACTATGTGCCCTGAGAGAATAAAAAGTTGAAAATAAAAAAATGAGGGTACAAATGACCTTATTTTATAAAAAACAGCATATGACTAATATGTTTTACATACTTTGCCATGAACAATGCACACCCATGTTTTTGGCCCAGACTTTCAGGGAAAAGATCTGTTGTTTTAATTTTTTAATTGAAATATTTATTTATGTTTATTCAGAAACTAAACCTATTATTGTATTCCAGGGTATTATTTTGCATACAGATATCGTTATTGCTTTCTAGAGTTTTACTTTTAATGCATAAGCATAAATAAAAGAATTAAAAACATTTATATAGCTATGGAATTAGTACTACACATGTATAATACATACCCTTATTTTCCCCTAAAAAATTTGGGTAAAAAGTGCACATTATACACAGCAAAATATGGTACCTCTTTATGTTTATGAAATACTTATCTGAGCACTGGCAAACTGAAATATAATATGTATTTAGAAATTTTTCCAAACCTCCCCATTAAAAAGTTTTTGCAGCCCTGGCTGGGTTGCTCAGTTGGTCAGAGCATTGTCCTATGCCACAAAAGGTTGCAGTTTCTGTCCCCAGTCAGGGCTCATACCCAACTTGCTTGTGGGCGCTATCCCTGGTCAGGGCACCTATGGAAGGCAGACGATTGGATATTTCTCTCTTTCTCTCTCTCTTTCTGAAATCAGTACATATATGCTTGGTGAAAAGAAAAAGGGTCTTTGTAGGTGTTTTATAAAGGATGAGAAATGGTATAAAACAACTTTGATAAGGTTTGGGCATTATTTCTTTTAGATAACATATCTAGAAGTTTTAGCGCTTCTACCACTTAATGGTGGGTATTTGTTGTGATTTCTTCCTAGTTAGTAAAGGAATAAAGACAAAATATCAGTACAGTCTCAAAACTACATGTCTAAGCCTCTTTATCTTTGGCACTTTCTTTTTGGGATATCATTCTTCTTTTATTTCCCCTCTCAGAATTATTGCCTGCTGAGAAGTATTTGTGTATTCGATTGCCTTTAGGTTATTTGTAAAAATTCAAGGAGGGTGAGGCTGGGTAGGAGAAACTCGTGCATTTCTTCACCTTCTTTAGAAAAAGAGGAACAAAACCTAGAGCTGTCCTAGTCTTACTTGAAAACAATCCTCTAATGGCCCCTTCTGTCTGTTACTCAATTTCCTTGTCTGTCTTTTTCTGTGAACATTTCCCAAACTAGCGAGTTGCCTGAGACTCTGTGAAATTCTGCTCAATATAAACCCAGGTGTTGAATTTTAAAAGTTTGGTTCTTAGTGTTTGTATTAGTTTCTGAGGAAAAGTATTGGATTTTGTATGTGAACAAGAAGAAACTATTGAGGTTGTCAATAGAAGTTTTAAGTTATTTAAATAGTTAGCAATCAGAATTAGAGAGGGTCTGAGTTATGGTCTAGTTGTTAATCTACTGAGACTTTACTTATTTTGGGATCAGTGGTCGTAATTAGGTTCTGTTAGAAGTACCTTAAAGTCTCTGATACCCTGTTACTGTTGCATGATTTCCAAGACATAAATTCTGGATTTGCACATGGTGTTAATATATCTATATTTGATAATATGAATTCTAACAATAAAACATTAAACTCCTCTGCTTATTTTATTGAAAGGAGTAGCACCACCAAGCAGGACCATTCCTATTCAGGTGCCAATTAGTAAAGGTTCTGTCTATCCAGCTGTCTAGCTGCAGTCAGTGAAGATACCTACTTCAAAGAATACATGAAAAGTGTTTTCACAACTAGGACATCAGCACTAGCGTGGATTATTTGAGAAGAACGAAATTATGTAAAAACTGCCTACCCCAAACTCTTTCATGTGCATAGAAACTAATGTTTATAATCCACAGCTTTAGTCAGGTCCAGTACTCAAGCAAACCTACCACGGAGAAGGACTGTGGAATTTCAGTCCCATATTTGGTGTGCCCGGCTGAAGCCTGGGCACGTTTTGGTGCATTGAATCTCAGCCTTTGTTGTAACTCTCCACCATGTTTGCCGAGTCTACATGACTGCGTTTCTGCCCAGTGCACTTGGCTTGGGTGCTAATTCCCTGTTCAATGCTTACCAGTTTCCACATGAACCACCTGAAAGGGGGCGTCACCACCACCTAACATAGTGCCACTGCTGGGAGGAGACTCCTGCTGTGGCGCCCCACTCACTAGACTGTTGGCTCTTAGACATCGTAACTCATCCTAATTAAATACAGCTTTGCTATATCCTCCTAACCCCCAAGACACTTCTGTTGGATAGCTATCCAGATCCCTTTGGGGTTCAGTCCTGTCATCGGGTCAGTTGCTCCAACCTTTTTCTTGCTTGGCTCCTTGTTGTTGCTTGGTCCCTTCTCTTTCTTGTGCCTGCCTACTGCAGAAATCGAGGTGGAGCCTGCCTAAATCGCAATATAACTTGATACCATGCACTAGTAGTTAACACGATTAAAAATAGCTGCCACTTATTAAAGACTTAAATATCTGAGCCTCAACACCTGTTTTATAAAATAAGGTCACATATTCTTTTAAATATCCAGATTCTGATAGATCAAGTCCCCATGTCTGAGTGCCAGAAATCAGCCCCTTAAAGTGTTTCTTGGCTGTTTCCGAGTCGTACCGGAGTGCTGTCACTTATACTGGGAGAGAGGTCTGTCGTGTTTTCCTGTTTCAGAAGCCTTGTTGGGCTGCTGCACGGCTGCGTTTGCTCCTGTTCTCCAGGCCTATATTGCATGCACCTTGGGAGAACAGGTCCTTTCTTTAATTTTCCACAGCATAGCATTTGAACCAGAGTTTACAGCAAGAGGCAGGATAAAGAAATGACAATACATATAATGATTACAATAGAACTGTGGCTATGCTCAGTATCCTGGTCTAAGTTTTGAGTCACTTTCAAGGTATCATTTGAAAGCGTTCCTTTAATATGTTCCCATCTACCACTATTGTGAACTTGCCACCTTGTCTCCACACTGTGGGATACTCTCTGGCTTGTCTCTTCTACCTGAGCCTAGGCTCTCAAACCATGGCACTTTGGTGTAAAGGGACTTTCCCCCCTTTCAGCTAAAAGCTTGGCTTTTCAGTTCTTATTCCTGTCCTAGAATCAATGTCTTCCCAGATTAAAGGACACAGGAATAGCCGTTCTTTTCAGGAAAAGCCTCACTCACTCACCCGAAGGATATGGTCTGGTTCTTTGGGTGCTGCCCATCCTCTGGGCAATAACCGTAGTGTCTTTAATATATGTTCTAGAAATCTGAGTTATTCTTTTAAAAACGTGTTTGGTGCTGCAGTAGTCCATTCTGGGTTGGGCTATGTGTGCCATTTCCGTGAGGGCTCTTTACAGAGTTTGCCTTCCTCCCTCCCTCCCTTGGGTTCCCCCTCCGTTCCTGATTTCTTGTCCTCCCTCTCTCTCTCCTCTCCTTTTCCCCTTCCTTCCAGTCTTCCTTTACTTTTTTCATCTGTCTATCTATCACCTATCATAGATATCTATCATCTGTCTATCTATCTACCTATCTGCCTATCATAGGTATCTATCATTTATCCATCTGCTTCATTTCAGCCTTGGGACTCTTGTAAACATGCAATATTTTACAGCATGTCCCCTCCCTTTGTCCTTGTCCTGAGGGCAAACAGTTTTGGTTGCCACAGTTGTGGGGCATGTTTAGCATTTAATAAAAGAAGCTTAGAGGGTTTGCAATGTGCGTCACTCTCCTCCGAAATGAATTGCCCGCATCCTTTGCAGCTTTCACGTATCCCACTGTACATTCATGCAGGTCCTGCTTCTGATTTTCTAAGCCTAGAACCTGACTCTGGTTTTACTGATAAACATGAGCTGTTATGTTTTGCACTGTTTTCATATGCACTGAAGTTTTCAGGAATGCATCCACTTGGGTTTATCAAAGGAAGATTGTTCTTGCTTTGTTCTGTGTTATATCAAGAGTCATTTGCCGTTTCAGAAAAATCACATTCCTATTGCAACGCTGCGGGTTGTATTTGAATTGCCAATACGATATACTCTTATCAATCTATGTTTGTAGCTGTCACATTCACAGCGATTCTGTGCATAAGGGGAAAAGTGACTCTTTTATTATGCGCTCAATTGTAAGAGTGCCCCGCATTTGTGTAATGAAATGCAAATACGTAATTTATGTAAATGCATATACTTGTATATAGATAACATTTACATATGCATAAAAATATTTTAAGGCCTTAGTATAGGTACTTAATATGCGGTTAGTAACTATGAATTTATTTCAAAAAGTTAAAAGAAGACATTTGAAAATATTTATTTTATAAAGGATGCATAAGTTCTGATGGGCTTGAGGACTATGCAAATTTATGCAGGGGAAAGATGATTCTCTTTAAGGAGCAATAACGTACATACCTCACTGGATTTCTCTGTGAAACAACAACAGTCATTTCCTTCATCACATTTTGGGTGAGACTTGCTTTACATTCACACAACTAGAAAATCTACTGTATTTGTTTTCTCTTTTTCTCGGAACAAAGAGACAATTTGTTTCAAAGGTAAATTTATTTATTTATTTAAATTTTAAAAATTTTAATTGTTGTTCATGTACAGTTTTCTGCCTTTTACTCCCATCCCAGCCCACTCACTCAGCCCTTCCTGCCTCCCTCCAGTGTCCAACCCCCCTAGTTTTTGTCCTTGTGTCCTTTATACTTGTTCCTGTAAACCCTTCCCCTTTTCCCCTGAAATTCCCTCCCCTCTTCCCTCTGGAGACTGTCAGCCTGTTCTCTATTTCAGTGTCTTTGGTTATATTTTGCTTGTTTGATTGTTTAGGTTCCTGTGAAAGGTGATCATGTGGTATTTGTCTTTCACAAAGGTAGGTTTAAATTGGTACCCTTAGGAGGCCCAAAGCGACTCTACAGTTCAAATGGTATCAGTGCTACTGCACCTCTTGTTGAGTGTCTCTAGTGTAAGATTGGTCACTGTTTACATAATTTACCACTAGCTTTTGAAGTTAGACTCACAAAGACAAGACAATTTAACATATTAAAAGCCATATTAAGTAAAAATTATGTTAATTCGTTAAAACTAATATATCTCTTATTTAAGAATTTGAACTGAAAAGTCAGTTTCAATGACAGTTAATGTCGATTTCAGTACAAGATGCTCTGGTTTAATATATTCAAGGGACTGATAGGGCGGTTAATTAATAAAAGGAATGTCACCCTGAAGGTCTGTGCTGAGAATTTTCATTAACACGTTGAAAAAGAAGTAACAAAGTAATCAATGAGCTAAAGCAGATGTGATTGACTGTAATTACTGTGCTTGTTAAGGTTATTGACTAATGGCAAGATGGGCTGTCAAAGTTGAGGCAGCATGAGAAAATTAAATGAGAAAAATTAATGAGGAAAACATTCATTTTAGCTTTTTGTTATCACCCAGGCAAGAAAGTTAATGTGTCAATTTCAGTAGTTCTGACATAGTTCAATTGAGATTTTTAATTTTAGCACTAAATATGCCCTGACTAAAATTTAAATGCTGTGTTTGGGTTTACATAAAGTGGAATGGAGGAGGGAGAAATTAGTGGTAAATATAACATATAAAGACACCAAAAAGACATAACTACTTTGTGCCAGGGTAGTAGCTGTAAAGATGGAGAGGCAATGGATTTGAAAGATATTGGAAAAATAAAAATTAATGGGACACTATTCTCTTATGATGCTGATGTCTTTCCTTTCTGCATCAAGACGACTGTAACTCCCTCCAGGAAAATTTCCTGGATTACCCCTTGCTTCGAGAGCTCTCCTCCCTCCTTTGAAATCTGTAGCAGTGGAGCTTTACCTTCTATTAGAGTTAATTTGCATATGCCATGCTCTTATGGACCCCACCACTGCCCCTAGCTTTCATCGCAATGGTGAAGACAGAATAAATAAACAAATAAATAAATGTGCAAGGTTGTGATAAGTGACTGGGGGCAGTTGAGATAAGGTGGTCAGGTAATACTTCTCTAAGAAGGTGAATGATTATATCAAGGATGAGGGTGAACCAGACATTTAACTATTGGGAGAAAATGATTTCAGGCAGGGGAACAGCAAGTGCAATAGCCCTAAGGGACTAACTAAGCTTGGGCATTTTATGAACAGAAGTGTAGTCAAAGTTAGTGAACTAGGAAGAAGAGTGCTGTGAGTCAAGGTTGTAGAGGTTGACAGAAGCCAGATCATGCAGTGCCTTGTAAATTTGGTAAAGAATTTGGATTTTCTGCTACAATAGGAAGCCATTTGGTGATTTTAAGCAGTAGAATAACATGAGCAAAGCTATGTTCTGTAAGGTTACCTGGATGCTATGTAGATAATGCGTTGCAAATACCTCAGAATAGTTGGGACAGGGAAGATAGAGACAAATGGATGTATTAAAGATAACCTTTGGAAGTAAGATTAATGGCAATTCTTGGTGATTGTAAGGAAAAAGAATGAATGAAGGATGACTCCTAGGTTTGGCTTAAGCAATTAGGCAATGGTACCAATAACTACAATATGAATGACAGAGAGAAATAGGTTTAAGAGACAAAAACAAGAACTCTTTTCTGGGGGACAAATTAAGTTTGAAATGTGTATTAGCTATGCAAGTGGAGGGGACAGTTGGGCGTATTTCTCTGGGGCTCCTGAGAGAGATCTGGATTGGGGATACAGCCTGGGAGTCATTAGCATCTGGATGTGTGACTGCTTTGTTGGGTGAACTAGTTTGCTCGCTCCACTGGCTGCATCTCACCTGTTCTGGAGCCTCTCCTTATCGCATTCCTTAATGATGCACTGGGTGGGCTCCATAATCTACCTGCCAGTTCCAGTGCTTTGAAGTCTGCTTAGTCCATTTTAAAATTTCCCTCTTATTCCAGTTTAAGTTTTTTCAACTTTTATACTTCCTCCAGCACTGACCGGATGTCCTCTCAAGGGACTTGGAGATTAGAAGGGACGATGTGGACTTTTTTACTTCTTCTTCTCTAATATCTTTGAGAAGGGAGAACTAGTTGGCCTTGTTCCCTTCATGTGTCAGGTCTCCAAACGTTTCCACTAATGTTGGGGCCAGAAGAGGGAATGGGAGAGGAAGAGCATGCAGCTTTTCCTAACTTCTTAGTGAGCCCAAAGTGAGGTGTCTGGCCTCGACACTGGTAATTCCTTGGTGTGCACAGTACACAGATGGCTTCATTTTATTTCATTTTGAGCCTTAGCTGCCAAATCTGAGCAACAGTTCAAGTCCCACTCCACTTTTGATTACAGATCTCATTTAAACCATAGGACTGGATGGGATATCCCCTGAGGCCACTGTTATGGACTTGGCCACGTGAAAGTTGTTGGTAGACTGAAAACTGGCCCTTAGGACAGTGAAGGGGACACAAGTTCCATAGAGCGGGTTGTGGCGTGAATGCGAGTGAAAGAGTAGGGACGGCAAGCACCTCGTCCGGGAAGCCTTAGTGATGAGGACAGCAGAGAGCTGGGAGGAGATCACGGAGGGAACTGTAGGGTGACGCTCATGCTTCTAGTTTGATATTTTTAAGTTAGAATTCATTTGGCATACTTTATGCTGATCAGTAGAGAAGGGGTGACAGCGCAGTCCCCGAGGCGATAATGAAGGACAGAGTCCTTGAGCAGGTGGGCGAAGAAGGCATCCAGAGCAGAGGAGGAGAGACGAGCCTTTGGAAGGAGCAGCGTGCTGCTCGCGTTGAGATGGGAGGGAAGGCACAGAGGACGGGGCTCCACGACGCTCGTGCTTTCGTAGCTTTGATGATGAGGAGACATGGGACGTCTCTCCAGGTGGCTTCTGTCTTTCTCGGTGACAGAGGAGAGTTGGCTAGTAGCTACTAGCAGGTTGGTAAGAAGGGAGAATAGGAAACATCTTTTTGCTGCAGTACGTAAAGTCTTTGAAACTGGAGCAGATTCATTTAGGTTTCACCTAAAACACCCACTGAAGTGCTGGAACTATTTATCCCATGTTTTTGGAATAAAATAATTTTAATTATCACAAACAGAAAGTATCCTTAGCTTTAAACATTATCTTAAATAGTATGATAGCTGTTCAGAAAATTACATTTTTTTTTAAAGCTCCAACCTGAACTTGCCAGTCCTTTGAGGTATCATGTATAGAACAAAATGGACTTAGGATTCACACAAAAGCTATGCTCATTCTTTAATGTATTTTAGAAACCGTATTTCATTCTGATCATTGCACCTGGGAGGACTTACTTTCCAAGAGGGGATGCTGATTGGGGTAGAAATATCTTCTTTGTGGAGACCTCCCTTCTTTGCCTCCCATCCCCTAGCTGGCTCATAACACAGCCTCTGCGTCAAGGGGTTTCTTAGTCCATGTGGGTGAGGGACTCTTTGGGGCCAGCCCTGATACCAAGAGCCAAAGACACACTTTTGATTACCTTGGGAGAATGGCTACAACAGCTCTGATTTATTCTCTCTCTTTTCTCTTTTTCTCCCATCTCTTCTGTTCCTAACCTTTCTATGCCTGCAGGAGGAATACGAGCCAAAATTTTAAAGTTTGGGAAGTATAAAGAAAAGAAACAAGTAAATAGGGAAGCAGAATAAATACTGAACAAGACTGGGCAAGGTGACAAGAAGAAAATTAAAATTTGGATGGGGGCCAGAGTGCAAAATGCAGTGGCCGTGTAGTTTACAGGAACTACTTAGTGTTCAGCATGCTTCAGTGATCACCCAGAGAAAGCCAGATTTTTCTGGTTTTGTTTGCTCCTCTATGGTTAGCTCTGGGAGCTTGACATAGGTGATCTGTATTTTCTGTCAGCAAACGGATATAAGTACAGAAGACCATGGGGCCTCAGCTCATCAAATCGGACGTGATTTGAATTGCTAGGAGGAGGACCTCTTGTGGTTACAGTGGGAAATACTTCAGATAAAAATATCTTGGAGGCTGCAGATATTTTTATAAAGGAATTAAAAGAACTCCATAGTGCCCTTTAAAATTATATTTCAGGTATTTATAATATTTAGTTGTTTTGATAACATCAAGTGTCATACTTGCATCTATATGCATCTCTTAGGAGTTCAGTGTAATTTGAAGCACTTCGGATTGTATCCATTTAATTCACTTATCTCCTGAAAAGCAGATGGAACAGGGGTTTTCATCTCCATTTTGCAGATGGAAAGGAAAAGTACTGATTTTACAGTGGGGCAGGCTGGCTCGTAATAGAATTTGGATATCTTGGGCTTGATTCAACAGTCCGGGTTTGGAAAACATTCATTATTAGAGTTCTAAAACAAAAACTTCTATTTTGCAAGTGTCAAGTGAATTCTTTATTCAAGAAAAGATGGATTGAGAGACATAAAACTTACTCTTTGTGTTCACTGTGAAAAGAGGCTATTCCTAGATTCTCTAGGGGGAAAAGCTGCTTTAAAAAATTCTGGAAGGACAGTATGTTAGCAACTAAGAAACTTCAGATAAATCTAATGCCAATTAAGCACATTTTAAAGGAACCTACATAAACATATAGTAGTTTTCCTCGTTTCCCTACAAATCATAAAAAATGAAACTCCTTTCATTCACCTATGACATAGTGGATTCTGACAGTCCCCAGATCCTCCCTTTCCTCTTGGCTTCCTAATATTTGTTCTCAAGTTGCCTGTGGAGCTAATAAATGAATGCCTTCTTTTTATTTTGAATTCAGCCTTTTAAAAACAGAAATGCCAGAACTGAAATGAGTAGCTCCATTTTAGGAACAGTTACCACCTATTGTTTTAGAAACTATTGGAAGAGGGTCACAAAAATGGTAATGACGTCTAAGGAAATGCAGTCCAAGTTCAAGTGGGGTGTCAGAGAATTGATGAAACGGTGAACCATAAGGCAGGGATCCACCAGGCTGTCCCAGTGAGTGTTAAGATGTTCAGGGAGAGGGTATAAAAAGAGGGGGAAAGAGAAAATTTGAAAAAGAATAATCATAGAAGAAAGACATTTTGTTGGAGAAAATTGTCTTATTAGTAACTTTAATAATGGTCCCACCTGTGGACTTTTTGCTGAATTTTCAGTTTACGCACTTCCCTGATAATGACGCGGTTCCACGTAAATTCTAAAAGCAGGGAGTGTACTGTCTGGGGCAAGGGTACGAGGCAGGTGAGGTTTCAGAGGAAAACCACGTCAGCTGTGACACATTATGATGGTCCTGAAGGTGCTGGATTTTACATAACTGATCTTTTGATGGTAGGTTTCTGGGACTTCTGTCGTCTTTGCTTTATTATTTTTTATTCTCAATAACTTCAGCCCTCAGCTTTAATTGGATGTGAAGGGTCCTTCCTTTAGAAAGGGACTCGAGAAATGCAAATCTAACTTATTCAAAGCTTCCTGGCAGCTATGTTTGTAGATCTCTGGGCGAAGTATGTGTCTGGCCTTTTTCAACGAAGTATTTTCAGTAACAAGTTGTCAGCGAGGTCAGTGGCTAGTGGTTCAGGATTAGATACCACCCACCCTGCCTTGTAACCTCCCCTTTCTTTCTTGTCCTGGGTGACTGACGCTCAGCTGAAGTGACTGCGCCACTGTCACTGCCTCTCAGTTTGTTGCTCTGTAACTCTGTGACTGAGCAAGAAGTCTCCCCCCACCAAAAAAAAAAAAGCTCTTTTTGGATAATCTCCTACAAGAGCCGGATTTTAAACACATTTACTTTCTAGGAAGCAACAGAAAGGTAAGTGTCAAGTTTGTAAAGAGAAGAGCTGGACTTTAGTGCATTTTTTTTCTGCGTTGAGTTGCTCTGTGTTAGTTATCTGTTCTGGGTTTAAGACGTGCGATTTCTTTCTGAATTAAAAAACACATTATGATATAAAGTGGGAATGTTTTGAATAGTTATGATGAGAAATGTGGATTTTCACGCTAATTTTAAAGTTATAAATAACTTTCAAACTAGTGCCAGGGGAAGCTAGTGGCCACTGTCGTGCTTTGCATTCAGAGAGTTTCTGGCTATAAAAAGCTGACTGCGATACCGTGCAGGCAAAGATAAGATATGGCCCGGATGCTTCTGCTTTGGCACGGAGCTGGGGCAAAAGAAGGCAAGAAAGAACATGTTTGAAGGGATTTTTTTCTTTCAATCACAAAAGCTTGTTCACGATAATTGGAAGCTTTTCCAAATGACAGAGTGGCAAAAGTATTATTTTTTCAATTTAATGTTTATCTTATACATTTGTTTTATAATAGGCAGTAATATTAGGAGGTTGAAGAATCTCTCAGAACTGTTTTACCACTATTTATCATCAAATAAAAATCACAATATATGGAATGAATATGGGCTGTGATGTGCAATCAATAATGTGAAGAGAAGGCCACTATGCTATGGGGTCTGAGTGACTGAGCAGCTGCTCCTGGTTGCACAGAGGACGGACGGAACTAGAAGGAGAGGGTCCAAATGGAAATAAGAAGGAGTTTAGGTCAGGCGCCAGGAAGTTTGTTGACTGGAGAGGTTCTGAGTCACTCATTCACACCACCAGGGAAGACTGTTGCAACGTCTCTGAAGGTCCGTGAGATCCAATCGTTGATTCTCAGAACACGCAAGTGGGAAAAACAGTATTTCACATTAGCCTTGGTTCTGGGTAGTGGCTAGCTTGTTTAGGCAGACTGGAAGGTCAGCCTATTGAAAATAATTTGGAAACATGAGTTATCAGCAGTCTAATTTGAATGGCATATTTGGATGTGGTATTAAAATTTCATCACCCACTATAAAAAATTAACTCACAGTAGCACAGGATAAATTTATTAAATGGAGAAACCCAAAATACAGAGTATGGAAATAGCTGTTTCAATCTGTTACTTCCTATACATAGTCTGTCTTTTTTGACTAAAATATTGGAATTTTTATAGTAAAACATGTTTTTATTTCTTTATAATAGTAATATGTATAATATTCACTGTATGAATTTTGGAAGCACAGAAACAATTATCTGTAACCTTGCTGGTGTATTTCCTCCTAGGCTTTTTTCTCTGCATGGCTTTAAAATGAATTGCAATAGTATTATAGATAAAATTTGATACTATGCTTTCTCATTTAGCCTTACACCAAAACATTTTCCAAATAATACCTATTCTACATAGATGTTATTTTAAATTGTTGTGCAACATTCTTCCAAGTGAATGGATATAATTTTATTAATCATTGTTGAACACCTAAGTGCTACGGTAAATATCATACATAGTGCGTGTTTGTATTTATGTCAACAATTATTTCTTTAAGCTCTATTCTTAAGTGTGGCCTTGAATTAGAGAACATTAGAATTGAAGACAACAGCTGTGATTTTTAAGATTTTTGTAACTTTTTCGATTAAGGCAGGGGTGTCAAAAGCATTTCACCTGGGGCCACAGAGCAGCTTTGCAGTTGCCTTCAAAGGGCCGAGTGTAATTTCAGGGTTGTGTAAATGTAACTGCTCCTTAACAGCGAAGCAACAGCTCAGCACTGCCACCGGGTAGAAACAAGGTGCTGGGCTGGATAAGACAAGGTCTTTGGGCCCTGTGGTTGCCACCTGTGGTTTAAGGCAGTGTGAGTTTCCTTGTCTACCAAATGAAATATTTATTGAGTGTCTCCGATATGCAAAACATTATTGTCAGGCACAGGACATAAGACAGCAACACACTAAGTGTTAGGAAGGACAGAATCCCCTCTATCTACAAAATTCAACCTATCCCCTTTCACAGATAATCAGTTTGGCTACATGTCACAGTCAAAATCCTTCACTTTTGCCTGAAACCATCAGTTAGTATTATTGACTATTTTACTTTGGACTTTAAAACAATAGAATTTATAGATAACTTTTGTTAGAGCACCATCTCTATATAATTCTGATTTATATGAATTTTGTGATCTGTGACAAGAAACAGCAGAATAAGGAAGGATAAATAATTTGTGATGAAAGTTTGGGGAAATGAGAAGTCTTTGGAGGAAATCGGTAGGCAGCACAGTGGAAAGGAAGGAGAGAGGACACACACGAGAGCAGGGCTAGCGTGGGAGCCATGGAAGTTTTAATTTTGCTGTTGTTGAATTTGGGAGCTGTGGTTGTAGAAATAGAATACACTGAAGGAGAAGAAGCCGAGGAACTGGTGGTCAATAAAGCTGATTTTGGGGGTGGTGGTTGGTTCACAAAAATCAGAGCGGAGAGAGTGGAGGTAGTATTATTTGGTGAGAGGTGAGTTGAGGTATAAGGTTGTGAATTCTTAAAGAATATATTTTGCCTGTATTCATTTTTTAAATTGTGGAGTTTTACTTTTCAGTGATACTTAGAGGAAGACCATAGCTATGAAAGGATGGGAGTTCTCTTTTGTGTTTACTATGAATTTCTATTTTTTCTTTGGAATAGAAGGGATTAATATTAAAAAGAGAAGTTGGTAGCACAATTGTGCCTGAAAAGAAACTATGTGCTTTGTAATGAAGACTTAAAAACAGTGTTTATTCATGGGTCATTGGCTCATGGGAATGTTAGTCTATACACTCAAAAAGCATAATTTTCTAATTTTTGTTTGGATACTGGATTTTAAGTGACATCATACTGTGGAAGTGGAACTCCTGAGTTTAGCCAAGTTACCAACCTAGTGGAAAGTGACAGATAATTGAGAATACAGAATTTTTGAGAGTGAACAGTACTATTAGCGATTGCACCTGATTTTCATGTACTTAATTGCTGTTGTTACTACATATTGCCACCTGGAACACAGCCAGTAATCTGCCACCAATTTAGTCACTCACTTTCAGAGTCTGAAAGTGACTTTGAGTTCCTATGTGCAAAATTATAAATTTAGGTCAAATTTATTTGGTGCCCCTACTCCTCCACATCTTTTTCTTGTCTTTCATTATCCTAATGAGCATGCCTGTGATGCTTCGGGTCTCTCCATCCCTGGGGAGACAGATCTGATGGAGAAGGCAATGTTTAGGATAAAGACCGTCAAGTAGTGGAACTTGAGCATTTTAGGCCTTACTTTATGTTAGCACTATTCAAAATGTGATCAGCAGTTCTCTGTTACTGGTTCATAAAAGCACATCATGAGTTTGTATCAGATTGTAAATCACCTATGTCTTGAGACTTCATAGTAAGACTTTCAAGATGAATGAAACAGTTACTGATTTACATTCTGGTATAAGCTCCTTAACTCACTGCAGACTATACTTTGAGTAGAATTCCTTAAGTTACACTGTATACTTATCTCCTCTATCCTATATGCATTATGGGGTAGAGAATTGGGGTAGAGGTGTACAATTAATGAGATAGAAAATTAACTATCAGGTCTCAGTTGATGAGACTTCTGGAGGTGGTATCAATGTACAGTGACCCTGGGTTAGCTTGCTGAGAACCCACAGAATGACTGAGATGCAGGATTGCTGAAAGGACTTCATTGGGCCTACTCTAGTGTTGGCTTTGGAACTACCCTGTCTAGATGACTTTTGTACTAGACAGTATTCTTAGTGTCGGAGGTAGAGCCTAGTGAACCAAACAAAGGCCCTGACCTCATGGCGTTTTCTTTCACTGATTCTCTAAAATAGGTACCAGAATCTGTCTTAGTCCCAAGCTGGAGCTCATAGGTAATGGGACTTTGAAGAACTAACTTGATTTTTGTTAGATTCAGTAATTCTTCTATTCCCAGTATGAGACAACAAAGAAGTCCTAATTTTAAGAATCAATCTGTGATAGGCTCTGCTGATTACCTATACAATATCCATATATTCTGCTCTTCTTGCTCACTTACAGAACCCAATTCAGGTCAAGAATAAAAAGGTACAATCTTCCCTGGCTGGTGTGGCTCAGTAGATTGAACGTCAGCCTGCAAACAGAGGTTGCTGGTTCTATTCCCAGTCAGGGCACATGCCTGGGTTGCAAGCCAGGTCCCTAGTTGGGGGCGTGTGAGAGGCAACGAGTGTTTTTCGATCTCTCCCTCTTTCTCCCTCCTTTCCCCTCTCTCTAAAAATAAATAAATGAAATCTTAAAAATTAGAATAAAAGGTACAATCTAATGTTACACACATTGACCTGCATCTTGTGTCCCCATTTCTCTCCCATATAGGACAGTTATATTTAGTTAAGACAGATTTATGGCAATGCTTTTTTCTTATCTTTTTGCTGCCAACAGCCCCATGGTGAGGATGGTGGTGGGGCCCCTCGTACTCGTGTTCCACTGGGGCTAGGACTGTGACCAGGGGAAAGGGAGCGCCAGCCGCTCTCAGCCTGCTGTCCCCACTGACAGACAGAAGCGCTGCCGCTTCACCTCTTGCCAAAATGGCGGCCCTCAGATTTATGGCGGTTCTGCAGACCTACCTCATTCTTTTCAACTGCATGATGTCCGTAGCATACCTTCTTTGGCCCATTCTGTATTGATGGATATGATTGTTGTTTTCAGTATTTTTGTTTGTTTTTTCATGTTGCTATGTTGTAATGAATATCCCTGTTCATATGTCTTAATGTACTTTTATGAGTGTATCTTTAGGATAAACTCATGGAAGTAGAATTTTTGGATCAAAAGGAATGTTCATTGTAAATTTTAATAAGTATTGCCTTTAATTGAAAATATCAAAGGGTTAAATAGAATACATAATTTTAAAATTTAAAATATTTAATAATTTAAAATTTGAGAACTATTGTTTATATAGCTCTTTAAGAAGTTCATACCAGTTTATACTCCCACTAACAGTATGTGCTGAGAGCTTATGTCCCCGACTCTTACCTGTTCTGATCAAATTATCAAAAATTTTCACTTTTGTCAGTCTGATAGGTGAAAATATCTTTTTAAAAAAATTGTATTTAATTAATTATGAATAAGGTTGAACAATTTCTAAATATTATATGTATTAGTCATAGTATTTTTTACATTGTCTTTTTATAACCTTCGTCCATTTTCCTATTAATTCTCCTATAGTAAATTAAGCAAATTAAACTTTTGTTTGTTTAACATGTAGCAAGTATTTCTCCCAATTTATTGTTTACTTTTATGTTTTATATTTAAATTACATAGAAAAAATAAATTTGTACTTAAATTTTTAAACCTTTATGTCTTCTGGATTTTATGTTTACTTAGGAAGGAACTTTTTACCTTAATTATCATACATAAAGATGTTACACATAAATTCATTTATACTTTTAGAATTTTAAAATCTTTGCTATATCTGGAAATGATTTTGAACAAAGGAGTGAGGCTGGAAACCAACTTTATTTTAATTTTTCCTCTAAATGTTAATGCAGGTGGTCCAATATGAGTTATTTAAGAATAATTTTTTCCTGTTAATTTGAAATGCTATCATTATCATAAGCTAGATTTTTATTAGAGTTTGTTTGTCAACTTTCTCTCTTGTTCTAGTAATATTTGTATCTAACTTTTCTCCAATCCATATTTTTTATTTTAAATTATATTTTGTTGATTATGTTATTACAGTTGTCCCAATTGTCCCACTTTATCCTCCTCCACTCAACCCCTACCCCCAACTCCCTCAGACAATCCCCACACCATTGTCCATGTCCATGGGTCATGCAGATAAGTTCTTTGGCTAATCTATTTCCTATGCTGTACTTGACACCCCATGGCTATTCTGTAACTACCTGTTTGTTCTTCTTAATCCCTTCACCTTTTTTGCTCTTCTTCCCAAAACCTCTCCCATCTGGCAACCACTGAAATGTTCTCTGTATCTACGATTCTGTTTCTGTTCTGCTTGTTTATTTTGTTTTTGTTTTTAGGTTCAATTGTTGATAGATATGTATTTATTGCCACTTTATTGTTCATAATTTTGATCTTCTTTTTCTTAAATAAGCCCTTTAACATTTCATACAATAATGGTTTGGTGATGATGAACTCCTTTAGCTTTTTCTTTACTGGGAAGCTCATTATCTGTCTTTCAATTCTAAATGATAGTTTTTCTGGGTAGAGTAATCTTGGTTGTAGGTCCTTGCTCTTCATCACTTTGAATATTTCTTGCCAATACCTTCTAGCCCACAAAGTTTCTTTTGAGAAATCAGATGATGGTCTTCATGGGAGCTCCCTTGTAAGTAACTAACTGCTTTTCTCATGCTGCTTTTAAGATTTTCTCTTTGTATTTAACATTTGGCATTTTAATTGTGTTGTGTCTTAGTGTGGGCCTCTTTGGGTTCATCTTGTTTGGGGACTCTCTGAGATTTCTGGGCTTGAATGTCTATTTCTTTCACCAAGTTAGGGAAATTTTCTGTCATGATTTTTTCAGGAAGGTTTCCAACTTCTTGTTCTCTCTCTTCTCCTTCTGGCATCCCCACGTTGCAAACATTGTAGGCATGAAGTTGTCCTAGAGGCCCCTTACACTATCCTAATTTTTTTGGATTCTTTTTTCTTCTTGCTGTTCTGATTGGTTGTTTTTGCTTCCTTATGTTCCAAATTGCTGATGTGATTCTTGGCTTCACTCACTCTACTGTTGATTCCCTGTAAATTGTTCTTTATTTTAATTTGTGTGTCCTTCATTTCTCGCTGGATCTTTTTTACGCTGTTGAGGTCCTCACTAATTTCCTTGAGCATCTTTATGACCATTGTTTTGAATTCTGCCTCTGATAGATTGCTTGTCTCCATTTTGTTTAGTACTTTTTCTGGAGTTTTGATCTGTTCTTTCATTTGGGCCATGTTTCTTTGTCTCCTCATTTTGGCAGCCTCCTTGTGTTTGTTTCCATGTATTAGGTAGAACTGCTACATCTTCCAGGCTTGCCAGAGTGGCCTAATATAGTAGGTGTTCTGTAGGGTCCAGAGACACAGCCTCCCCTATCACCCAAGCTGGCTACTTGAGGTGTGTCCACTGTGTGAGCTGCACATACCTTCCTCATGTAGTTGAGCCTAGATTGCTGTTGGCATGGCCAAGGTCAGCTGCCACCTGTGTTTCATCCAGGGTCACACAGCATAAGTTACAAAGCAATCTTCAGATGGCTGTTACTTGTGCTTGGCTTGGAGGTACCCAGGCAAGGCCAGGTTTTGAACTAAGGCTGGCTACTGCTAGTGCTGGACCTGGGGCAACTTAACAAGAGATATGGGGCTTGCTGGAGCCTGATGCTGCTTGTTCGAGAGAATTTAGGAAAGTCTGAAGCATGAGCCAAGACAAGCCATTTGTATGGAAAAGCCCCTAGAAACAGCTTGGGTAGGCCTCAAAGTTGGGTGGGGCAGGGCCTAGGGGATGCCAGGTGGGGAAAATAGTGTGAGCCGAGTTGATGGAGTCTCAGATATGGTGCCCTCCTGCCGGCTCTGTGGCTCTGCTGGGGGAGGGCTCAGAAAGGAATAGTGGCCTCTGCTACCACTTTAGTCTGGGAGAAAACTTCTTCCCAGTTCTTGCTCCGATGCTGGACAATTCAGTTCCTCCTGGTACGTCTTTGATGCATTTCAGTCTACTACCCCAGTGCTAGAGTTCAGAGTGAGTGAATCTAAGTAAGTCTGTGTGTGAGCCCTTTAAGAGAAACTGCCAGGGATTCTAGCAGTTTCTGTCTTCCACAGTCTCAATCCCCACTGGTTTTTACAGCCATAAGTTATGGAGACTTATCTTCCTGGCACTGGAACCCTGGGCTGGGGGTCCTGGTGTGGGTCTGGGACCCTTCCCTCCTGAGATCCCCTCTCTATTTTTAGCTGCCACAAATGGGTATAGGACCAGCCCAGTCTGTGTCTCTGTCCCTCCTACCAGTCTCATAGTTCCTTCTTTAATTCCATAGTTGTAGGACTTCCATTCAGCTTGATTTCTAATGGTTCTGAAAGGATTATTCCTTCTCCTTTTCTGCCCCTTCCAGACTTTCCTAGCCATAATTATAATTTTATTTCTGGATGAGTTTTAGTTAACATTTTACCTGGTAGTTGAGACACCTGATGTTCAGGTAGGATTGCGGGGCCTAGATCTCCAGGTTGGCTCTGGCTTCTTCAACCAGGTGTGTCCTCCCTGAACAGTATCACCATCCAGCTGGATGTATTTTTTTAAAAAAATTCTATTAAAATTAACTTTTAAACTTAAAAATATGTACATGCACATTTATTTTTATTTTAACAAAGGCAGCCTTAGCCAGGGCCCTTGATTGCAATCGAGGTTCTGCAGAAAGTTTCATGAATGACATAACAATATTAGAGAGCTCATAGGTTCTCTAGGAGAGCCAGAGAAAAGGCCAAAGATGATGCAGCTAGGAAAAATGTCCAGCTGTACCTGAGAGACAGTTCTGCACATATACTAGCTTCTACTATTCTAGGCTCTTCTTGAGCTGGGCATGGAAGCCCTGCCATAGCTTTCCCAGGGCTGTGACCTTTTAAGATATCACCCAAGCTGTGTATGATTGGTGAAATCTGGAGGAGGAGAGGTGGGCCAGGGCTGGAAGGGGCGTTGGCAAATTTATAGCATCTGCCACAAAGCTTATACGATGAAAATAAGTCTCCCCTTCCCTGACCCCAGCCCTCAGTTCCCTGATCCTCTTCCCACATGGCAACTGCTAACAGTTTCTGTTGTAAATGAAAAATAAGTTAATGTATCATTCTGTATCAGCCCATATAAATTTACTTCACTCTTTCCACAGCTCCCATTTGCTTGAATTTAGCCCATTTGTTGCTCCATGCGATTCCTCAATATTTTAATGTTTGTCTCAGTTGGTTAGGTCTGAAATTCCTCAATGGCCTTCCTCTACTTGGTCTCTGCTGGGGAGCCCCTAGACCAAGAAACTAAAGGGTGACACCTGGTACAACAGGGTCCTTCCAAGACTCAGCTCCCAGCTAAGCTCTGATTGGCTGGGGCCTGAACCATGCTGGTCGTTACGTTTTTTGAATGTCTTCCCTATGGCGAGGCAAGTGCCATCCAGTTGGATTCTATAGATTTCTTAAGGTTTTCCTGACCCCCTGGTCACAAAGTCCTAGCAATGAAAGAACATATGACAATAAATTAACTAGTCCCCAATTAATGCACATTTCGGTTGTTTCTAGCTTTTTGTTACAATATTGCAATCCTTGGCATGCATATTTGTACACAGGTTCAAATTCCTAAAAGTGGCATCGCTTAATATAAAAATTAGTACATATAAAACTGTCTGGGTATTCACTATCTTTTCTCATCTTGTTTATCAGTTTCTTCTCAAGGTTGTTGACACAGTTTTTCCATTTTAAAGAGCATTCTCCTTTTTAGACAAGATGGAAACAAACTAAAAATATTGTCATTTCGCTTTCTCTGTGTTACTTGTCAACATCAAGAAATCTGCTTGGGAGTGGAGGAAAGAGGTGGTACTTGTCCTTTTGTCCTCAAAAATAATCTAAAAGTTTTTGTATTGTCTTCAGTGTTTTTTTACGTCTTTGCTCATCTTAGGTTTAGTCCACTCTTCTAATTGGTCAGTTGGTACTATGCTGATGTGTGCATCCTTCCCTTTAACTCCTTCCTTCTATTAAGTACTTTTGTGTGTCCTTTAAAAATCTTAGCTCTTCAGAAAGCTCCTTGTATGCCGCACTGAGTTATATTTGCATATGTTCTCTCCCATTTTTCATCATTTGTGATTGCAGTAGTGGGTTTTAGTTTTTGTCCTACTTTTCATTTTAGAATCTCAGGCTCTGAGACATTCTTATATTTTCTCTGAACTGCTAAGCAATCTAAGATACTTGTCTTACTTTGCTTTGCATTTTTCCCCTTGGCTTGTAATGAACTCTGAGGTGATATGTTCAGTTTTTCCCAAGGTTCCTGTCACTTTCACTTCAGTAACATATTCCTCTTTGTTGGTAAGAATTAAGCCCAGGATAGCAGTTCCAACCTTTGCTTCTTTGCTCTATGAATAATGAAGTCGTTGATAGAGACAAAAGATAAAGGAGAGAAATGAGTCTTCTAATTCAGATTTTAACTAATTTTATTGTCATTTTGGCTTTGCTGTATTCTTTTACTTTTAGATCTTTGCCAAGTTTTTTTATTTTGACTTCTTACTGCAGTCAACTTTCTTTTTGTTTTATTTAGTCTTTGTATCACTTCTTTCCTGGAATTTATATGTTTGAGTATTTCACTGAGAACACAGAGTAGATGTATTCTAAATTTTCTTTTGTCTTGAGGTTAATTTCCTCTTGCATTTTTAAGACATTGTCTTCCTCCTTGATGTTATAGTTTTAAATTTTGGGTTTTTCTATTTACTTATTTTTGATAGACTAGATATTCATTCTGTTCTAGTGTTAGTCCTAAGTGTCACATGTATATTGTCTTTGGGCTCCGTTACTATCAACTTTGGAACTACAGAATCTCCGCCTCCAATCTTAAAGTGGAGGGCAAGCATCATGCTACATTTCTGGGCCACCGGGGAAACTATTTTTCTATCTCTATTATTTGTCTTCTACTTGGAGGTGAATTTAATCCTCCATTACTAGAGGCCATTCAGATTCACTTTTCTGTAAGAAATGCATACAATCTCTAGAATACCCTTCTACCAGTGTTTTTTTTATGTCTGCCCAGACCGTTGGGGCTCTCATATCCCAGGGCACAGTATATATGCAATTCTTCCCTTGTCCCCTTTTATCCTGTGTTACATTTCTGGGAGCAAAAATCTTTCAACTGGTTGTAGTTAGAAATGTGGTGCTGGGAGGTGGCCAGGAAACACCTCTGGGTATTTAAAAAACAGCTCCAGGGCAGTGAGGGGGTAAGAGCTGGTGTTTTGTTTGGCTCTATCAACCTTAAGTCTCTGATAGGATGTCAGGATGCGTGAATGTAAGGACCTGGCGTTGTGGCCGCTTTAAATTTGGCTCAAGGGAGTTCCAGCTTCCCCTCCCCCAGTTTATCCCATTCATGAGGTAGATAAGGTAGAGTGGCCAGATTTAGCAAATAAAAGTATAAGACATACAGATAGATTTGAATTTTAGGTAAGCAATCAATAGTTTTTTTTTTTTGTAGTATAAGTATGTTTCATTGTTGCTTAGTACATACTCATGTCAGAAAATTATTCATTGTTTGTCTGAAATTTTAAGTTAACTTGGTTGGGCACTCTGTATTTCATCTGGTGACTATAGGTAAGAAAAAATTCTCCCCAGTGTTTGAAAGTCATTATTGAGGTCTTTATCCTTCTGTGTCTCAGATTCTGGTGTATCAGGGTCTTTTTCTGATTTGATAAGTGTGGCTCTTCTCAGTTTTCCTTCACCTACTGGGCTGGTGAACACTGTGAGAATTAGAGGAAATTTGTGAAGCATCTGGGAGTCTTCAGAGAGCAACAGAATGAAGACCTGGACTCTGTCCTTTTACTTGTATTTATTATTAGAAAGCTTGTGTGTGTGTGTGTGCGTGCATTGAACTTGTCCTGATTGAGAAAAGACCTGGAAAGCAAGAACATCAAAGACCCTTAAACATCCCCTAGTTGCGGCGGGCCTGTATTACTGATGGGAGAGGCTTTCTGGGCTAGTGATGGGAGCCGCGTAAAGCTCTCCTGGCTCAGCCCCCTGCTGGGTAAACTGAAAAGCTGCAGGTGTGTGCGCCATGCTGTACCTGCGAGGGGGCAGGCTGCTTCTGTCTACGAGAATCACGGCGGCCACTGTCTGGATCCACAGCAGCAAAGGCAAGACTGTACCAGGAAAAGGTCACACAGGACCACGAGGCGATCAGTTTTCTTGGGTGCACTGTGCCACCACTGGAGTGCCAGCAGCTGTCAACAGGGCCCACTTATGTGGTCATCAGGTTCTCCGGTTCTTGAACAACAAGGGGGACAAGAGAGATACTGGACTCCCTGCAAGTATGGCAACTAGGAAGTGGTTTTAATATGAAAAATTAACAGGTTGGACCTCATTTTTACTCAAAACTATTGAAGTAGATTCTCCTATTATAACATATAAACATATACTTTGCAAATTTTACATTATGACATATTTTATTGTTAAGTTGTGTAAAAGCTTCTCTTTTCCCTCCATAAGATGTCATGATCTGAGAAGACTGTATGTATTTTCCTACGGTCTTTTATTTTGCAGTTTTGAATATATAGCTTAGATCAATCAAGACCTGTTTATGAAAAAATATCAAGTTTTGTGATTCTTTATGATACCTGCAACTTTTTCTTCTTTGTTAGCCTGTATCCATTAATACTTTTAAAAGACTCGGCTCAACAATTCACCTGTAATAAGTAGTCCTTGGGTAATTATTTTTAACTTTGATCACTTGTTTAACTTTGGTGGTTGGTCCCTGTGTCACATAATCCTGCACTTACGCATATGCTAATTTAAAATATTTTGGGTGTTGATCCTAATGGTTGCATTCTTCTGGGAAATATGTAGGAGAATGTATTTATGATTTTAGGGTAGGATATAATTTCTCAAATATAACCCTCAAAACATAAGTCATAAAATAAAAGATTGAAATATTTAAGTACATTAATATAAAATCTTTCTTTGTGAAGAAAGATACCATTTTTGGCCCTCCCTGCCTCCATGCTCTTTGCCACATGACTTTGTGGTTATTCGCAGAAAACTACCCCATTAGTAGTAGAGTTGACCGCATGACTTGTTTTCCCGTTGGAGAGTGGAAAGAGGAAGCGGAGTGACAGTCTGGAGCTTGTATCTTAACAGGCACTGTGTCTTTCTCCTTGTCCTCCCTGTATTTCTGCTGATGTTGTAGGATGAACGTGCCCCTAGTGGACTACTTGTCCAAGAAGGATGAGAAACATGCAGAGCAGATCTGGATTCCAAAACTCCAGCTTGGAGTAAGTCCACCAGTCCTGTCCTGGATTAGCCAGCCGCCAGCTAACCTGAAAACACACAAGAGAGAATAAATGTTTTATACCACTAAGATTTAGGGTAGTTTGTTATGTAGCATTATTGTGGAAATAGCCAGCTAATAGACTATTCAACACAAATGATTTCAACTTGGGGTGGTGACCCCATAATACAGTATACAAATGGCGTATTGTGGAATTGTACCCCTGAAGCCTATATAATTTTATTAACCAATATTACCCCCAACAAATTTAATTTAAAAAGTAAAATGAAAACATAATTTCATATAAGATTTTATAAAGAACTCCTAAAAATTAATAGGGAAAAGAAAACACAAGAGGATATGGGCCAATAATAAGTGAAAAGATAATTTACAGAAGAGAACATTGGAATGTTCAATAAATAAAAACATTTCTAGTTTGCTTCGCAAGTTAGTTATCTGGTAAATATAGATTAAAACAATGATGATACATCCTATACCTATTAGATTGGTAAAAATTAATGTCTGGCAATAACCTACTATCTGTAAGGATATGAAGAAAATGGAACTTTTGTATACAGATGGGGGAATGTTTAAGGATAAAAGAGAGACCTATCAAGCAGGGAGAGGATATTTTCAAGAAATATTACTGACAAAGGATTTTTTCTATAATATATATGAAATTCCTGTAAATCAGTAAGAAAAAACAGGCAACATAGGAGAAAAATGGATAAAAAATGCGGGTAAGTGATTCACAGAAAGGATACTTGAATGTCTGGCCAGTCTACCTAGATTACATCACCAATTACCTTGGTGATGTACAATGCAAATGAAAACAACAGTGAGACACACTTGGCACCTCCCATGCTGGCATCAGTTGAAATGTCATGCAGTATCTTTGAGCTGGTGAGGAGATGGGGACATGTGAGTTCACATGCTCTGCTGGTAGTATTATTTTGGAGAGCAATGTGGTAGTGATTATTGAAATTGTATATTCACAGGCATTCTTACCCACAAATTCTACTTCTGAATTTTATTAGTTGCTAGGGTTGTCATAACAAATACCACAGACTGGGTGGCTAAAACAGAAACTTATTTTCTTATAGCTGCAGTGCTAGGAATTTGAGATCGAGGTGTCGGCAGGTTTGCTTTCTGTCTTTGGCTCGTGGATGGCTGTCTTCTTGCAGCATCTTAACGTGGTTGTTTCTGTGTGCGCCTGTGTCCTCGTCTGGTCTCATAAGGACACCCAGCATAGTGGACTAGCGCCTACTCTAATGGCTCCATTTTAACTTAATCACATCTTTAAAGGCCCTCTTTCCAAATAAGATACATTCTGAGGTAAAGGGGATTAAGACTACAGACACAAATTTGAGGGAGGACACAGTTCAGTCCGTAAGAGAATGTGTATATCAGAGGGACTCTTGCATAGGTACACAAAGAGACACATGTGAGAATATTACAGCATTGTTTCCCATAGCAAAGAGTTGGATCCTGCCTAGCTATTCTTGGAAATTAGAAATGCATTATTAGAATGATGCAAATGGAAAATAAAGAACGAACTAAATCAATTGTATTAGTCAGGAGCTCATTTTTCTCAGCAACAAGCCTGGAGGTAGGAAGTCAGAGCCCATGCCATCACAAACCCAAGCTCGTTCTATAGTTCTGCTGCGTCATCTTTTCCCTCAGCTTTGCAGCCCAACTGCCTTTATGTGCCCGCATCGTACCACAGATAGCAGAAGGAAGGGCCAAGGGCCATGGCAATATTGTGACTCCCTTTCTATAAGGGAAGCAAAAGTTTTGCTAGAACCCTCCTCAGAGGGCTTCCACTGACATCTCATTGGCCAGAATTCTGTCACATGTCAATCAGAGTTGCAAAGAATGCTGGGGAAACTAGCATCTTGCTTCCAGAGCAGCGAGAGGCAAGAGAGCAAGGCTGGGACTACGTGTTGTGTGAGCTAACCTGTGGTGTTTACCACGTGTATATTGTTCTAGGTAGATAGACCACTAAAACATCGTGTTGTTGGGGTAGGGGAGTGGGGAGGGTGGAGAGAGAGATGGGAAATGTGATACTGTTTGTGTAACTTTAAAAATCCACACACACACAAAGTTATATATATCATTGTAAAGATATATATCGTATGTAAAAATAATTATGTAAAGTTGATTAGAAAGGCTCCCATTGACAACTATAGAGTGGATGCCTATGGGGAGGGAGGAGTGGAGTGGAATCGAGGCTGGGGGATACAGAACGTGACAACAGAAAACACAAACAGCCTTTTCAAAGACCAGTTCCATCAGTTGAACTTGAACTAGGAGCATGATTGATAGTGTCAATCTAATTCTATCTACTCAAGACTCAAGAGAAAAAGAGCAGGATGGCTTGGAGTGTGTGTGCAGATTACTCAGGCCATTGAGCAGGGTTATTTAGAGTTGAAGAAATGTGATTCACTATGTTAATGACTGAGCTCAGTTATTTTACTTTACTCTGTGATGAGTTTCATTCTTTTCCGTACAATTGATGGCTTGACAAGAATGATGTTATAGTATAAAGTTAGTGACTATAACAGTTATTTTTTTGAAAATTAAACGTATTATGAGTTTTGCAAAATCAATTTTCTTTGTTTTTATCCATATATTTCTTTTGCTCTATGATGCAAAATTAGTAGGCTGGACTTTTAAACAGTCAGTGGGGACATGAGTAAAATAAACACGGTTACTTGGTAGTGAAATCCATCACTCTCTAGTTTTCTTTTATTATCTTTGGAAACAGAGGAGGAGAAAGGACTTCCTTCCTCTCTCTCTAATGTAGCTCAGCTACTGACTGGCTCTGGGCTCTGGAATGAAGCAGGCTGGCACCACTCCATGAGTCTAATGTGGGAATAAGAGGCCAGAGGTTTCTATTTTTACTTATTGTCATTCTTTTGCTTTTATTTCTGTATTCTATCCTTTAACCATTCCGCGACCAACACACTTTATTAATATGTGTTGTGTCTTGTCTCTGTTAAGCATTTGTTAACAACTTTGGAAGCTGCTTGCAAACTCTTCCACTTTAGGACCATGTCTCCTTGTTACTTAATTATAAGTTATTATCGTAGACGGGGTTGGTGACTTTCCTTGGTGAAACGGATTCAGTTTGCCAAATAAAAATGCATCAACTTAATGAGTCTCCATCCAGTTTTAATCAGATGAGCAATCCGTTAGATATCTCTCATAGCAGCCTTCTAAAATTCAATGGCATTTGGTTTGGAAAAGTAGAAATTCACAAAGAGAAAATTTTCTTTCCACAAAATAACAATAATTGATTAGTGAATTATTTAGCACTGTAATTAGCACTTCGTTAGATTCTATGGGTAATTTTATAAGAAATTACTCTTCACGGAAACTTTATTTCACTGTGAGGAAAACAGGGTGAAAGGGGGTCAACGTGGACCAGTCCGAACGTGTAAGATAGAGCCCGGATTTGAACCAAGCTTGTCTTGTGTTGCTGCCTATTCTTTTTATGACTTCACTTTTCCTCTTACCCTAAACGGTAATTGTTCTGCAAACTACTATCTTTGGTGCCTTGTCTCCCTCCACTCGCAGCCTTGGGAGAGCTCATCTAGCCTCACAGTTTAAGGTGTAGCACAGACACATTGCTAACATATCTCTATGTTTAGACTTGATGTTTCTCCTAAACTCTAGGATTCTGAATTTTCAGTTGCCCATGGGATACAACCCATTTGCACATGCCACTGACACATCCAACTCACATACCTAATGATGTCAGAGTCAGAACTTATTCTAGACCTGCTCATCGGTGTGTACATTAATCTGTTAGAAGCCAATTACAATAGTTTGGGAAGGAAATAAGTTGTTTTCAAGATAAGATGAAATATATAAAAATATGTGGAAAATTCAGATGCAGCATCAGATATATGGAGACATCGTTGCTAAAAGTAAAAAGGGTTATTTTAAATAAATAGTATCTATCATTAGTCATTTAATCTCTACTCCCCCATGGAGCAGTATTGTTTCAAAAGTTTTCTTAGTCGCGAATAGAATTGAGACCAAATTTGTCTTTAGATGTAGGTTCTTAAGGTATTTGGATGAATTAAAAATCACTGAATGAGACAGTTCAGGAAAGCCTGTGTCAGGAAGCAAACTCAGAATTAGAAAGTAAAGTGGAATTATGTGGTTAGGTGAAAACAGAAAAAGAGTTATCTGTAAACTCCAAAATGTGTGGAAGATTGACAAAAAGGTTAAGCAAATTATTGGAGGAATGTGATTTTTCTGTTTTCTTTTAGATACTTACCTAATACATTGCTAATAATTTAATAAATAATTCTAAGTATCTCTCTTATCTTATAGAATATATCAGTTTAGAAACTTGATGATAAAAATTTCTTGAATCAATAACAAGTTTGAAGAGATGCTATGCTTTATATCCAAATGTAATATATAGTATTTACATGGCTACATTAGTTATTTTATGAGGAAAGAAACTGCCACATTCAGGTCTTAAAAATGATTTTATGGAGTGAAGGACCCAAACCTTGCTTCCACTATCAGAAATAGGATTCTTTTTCTAAGGAAAACAAATTATAACTCTTTTGAGTCACAATTGAGGAAGAAAATTATTATTCCTTTTCTCTTTGGAAAAGTTAATCCTTCAGCATAAAGGATATGTCATTACTGGCAATTCTGGGAACATGAAAAGAGGGATCACTTTTTAAGCTTTTTGGTTTTTTAATTTGTGTGTGGTTAACAGAATAAACCTGATGTTTGTGATAATAGCGTCCAAGAAGAATAGGACATTTTTATCCTCGGTCAAGATATATTTGTGATTGTTAATGATTTTAGCTAATCACATGGTAAATTTTTTTTTTAGAGTGAACCAGCCAAATCAATTGCTCATGCTTTTCCAAACTGAAGTTGTAAAATAAAGAGTTTGTAGCTTGTATGAGGACTTTGTTAGTCATAATATTGCATACTTATGAGAAATATAATAATCATATGATAACAGGAAACAGATCTTCTAAAATTACCCTAATATGTAATAGCCAATGAGCAAATATTGAACAGGGCAATTAGAAAATATGAAATAATTTACAAATTTCATATGTAATTTTGAGGAGAAATTATTTTGTTTTTTAGTGTGGTTCTGTTTTTTGTGGAGTGTGTTTTGGTTTGTCTAATGAAGCTTGGAATCTTTGCAGGGTTTTTATTTGTTTTTTTTGTTCCAGAAAAATTTGGGTTTGTGGAAAGTCATGCTAATGGTTAACCCCAGATCTGCTGCTTCTTAGCCATCTCGTGCTTTTCTTTCACCAGAGTGAGGATGCGTCTGATGAGCTGATGGAGCAATAATGGTAGACTTTGTCATAGAGAACAATTAAATACCAATATGGGCTCTGTAAGTCAAACTTATATGGGGAAAATAAAATATTACTAAACATATTTAATAAAGAAAGTTGAAATGGTGTGTCCCAGTTCCTAGTTTAAGTTTACACATAAATGTCGCCCATAAAAAAAAAATGAAAATAAACGTCAATGGATACATTACTATGGGCTTTTAGAATCAAATGATACCCCCTGCTGGCTAAATGTGGAATTGTGTTTGAAAACCAGTGGCTTTTATTGTACTTTTTTAATAGAGCTAATTGTCGAATGAAAGGGTATTAGAGTATTGTGAAATGGTGTCAGAAAAATTATAAATGTGAAGAATGAAGCCAAGGTATCACTTAAATAATTTTTGAAGTGACACTAATGTGGAAATACCCATAATTAAAATTCCTAATCTTTTGATCTATTTTTAACCACGATGTAAGCCATAGGGAAGGAACACAGAGGGGGCAAAGTGCATGGATCTGCCCTTATCTTTGATAACAACTCTGTTAATTTAAGATGTTTAAATTACTGTCATCAGTTAAATTACTATTGTAAAAGTAATTGGCAAATATCTAGAGGTGAGATAAGAACTGCTTTCTTTCCCTAGGTACCCTGACTTAATTTATATTAAAAATAATTAGAGTATTCTTAAGTAATTTAGGTGTTTGATAAGTTCAGGGAAATATCACATTTCATGCCTGTTTTAAAATGTTTTCTTTTTACTCTTAAAATTCTTAAAGCAAAAAAAAAAATTTTCCTAAAGCCATTTTGGAAGTTATAATGTTTTGGGCACATAATGCACTCAAAGCTTATGTTTAAAAGCGCAAGCTGGACAATATGTCAGTATTTTATTGCAAATTTGAAAAATGTAATTTCAAGTCTGGTTCTACTGTTTGATGTTGCCTTTCTCTGGCTGTGTTGCTTTAAGGGCACCCATCCCCCCTTCCTGCTTGAGCCACTGTGTCCTGTCAGTCATCCTGAAATACACTAGGGTGCTTGTCAGGCTGTTTGCTTACAGATGCAGCATAAGCCAAATTGTGAGCCATAATAGTGGCACTGATTTCTAAACATAAGAAATTGCTTAGACAATTGAGTTAGTATCTGTATATGGGCAATACTCTGTCCTGCAGTAGGTGAGTGGAGTGGCAAACTTTTTAAAATCAAACTTTGCTCTAAGACAAATCCTAATAATTATATATTATCTGTTGCTTCGGTTAAATAATTTTGGGGAAATGAAAGGACATTATTTCTATCAAATGGGATGAATAGAAACTACTATGTTGTGTGTTTATTACTTTTATAACTAATTTTCCTTTTTATAACACTAAACTCTAAAGTACTTTATGAAAACTCCAATTTTATAAATATCTCCTTTTCCGAGTAGATTAACAGGCATTTCAGATTTGGATAAAATATGATTCTCTTGAAAATTTTATCTTTCACAACTACTCAGGCAGACTCAATTGAGCAGAGACTCAATTCTGTTATTTGGAGTATTAATTAGTGGCTTTAAAAATATTGCTAAAGCAAATTCTCATGTGCTAAGGCCCAAGCTATAGTAGTCTTACATCTCAGCATTTTAAAAATCCTACTGTGTGACTGAGCTATAGCTGTTTGATTAACCACGCTAGACACTGGAAGGTGTACATTTCTCAGACATAAAACTTGGGCAGCAAATTTAATTTCTATTACGGGTCTCTAAATTGTGTATAGATAATTTTCTTGTATTTTTTTTGTATGCAGCCTTAAATATTTTTAAACGGAGAATTGATTAAAACAAAAAACAAAACCAAGGAAGCTGTGGATTTTCATAGTTGTATGTTTAGTGTGGTAGAGAATAGTTAGGAGGCAGCAAAGAGTTAAAGTTTCAAGGCTTTATCTAGGATAAATGAGAAGAGATTGCTTTTGCAGATACATGAAATGATTATTTATTTATTCCTTACCTTGTTCTAGAAAGGATTTAAGATGACTTACAAGGCTACATGAAATTCAGGATAGGATAAATTAAAAATGGAGGGAAAGAAGAAAGAAAAACAAGTCTGAGGCTATAAAACAGAGCCAGGAACAAGGCAAAACATCCACCAGTTCTTGACTCTGCTTTTATGCCAGTGATGTATTATTGGATTGATGGGAGAGAAAATACAGGGCCACAGAAATCTTATGGGGAAATTTCATGCAAACTAGCTGTCTCCAGAGTGAGGAGAATGTGTTGGACAATGAATATTAAGTACACTTTAAATGTCACTTGTGTTTTGATGAAAAAAAAAAAGTAGAGAACGGCTGCCCTTTAAACCCACGCACTGATTTATGTAGGCACAAGTGTGGCTCTAGGTTTTCTAGGAGCAGAAAAAAAATTGGACTATTACTCAGTTCAGAAGGAAGATTAAAGAGGCTTAGCTTTTTGGAAACAACAGGAATTTATCTAAATAAGGTAAAATACCTGCATATTAGAATGGACATTGTCAAGCCAATTTTCAAAACAAAATATATTTACCATTATTTTTTCTTACTAGATTGTTGTAAATATTAGCTACTGTTTTTTACTCTTTCAACGTAGTGCTAAATTTGACTTGAATTCCAACTTCTGTTAGGTTGAAATTACTGGATCAATCTACTTGGGAAATAGTTACTGGGTAGGAGGAAGGAAGTCCGAAGCGGGACTTCTTAATGTGTGTTGATCTCAGATACTCAAAAAACAACTACTGTGTTGACTATTCTGGGCTCCGAGTTGTGCACCATATCAAACCCATCTTGTATAAGTGAACGAGCTTAGAAACTCAGTGCTTTCACTCAACAGTATTGAAAAAAGGACAAAAATAATAGTTAAAATTTTACTAAGGATCTTCAGTGATATCTTCAGATAGTAACATAGTGATTCAGGGACAATCACTTGGTTCTTTTTTAGTCCATTGTTAAAAATAAGATTGATAAGAAATGACTACTTTTAAAAGCAGTACAATAGCAAAAAAATTCTGAAAGCTTTTATTGTGGTTTTGTACTGTAAAATAACATGCAGATTGACTTAGAGTTCTCACCAGAAAAAATTATAAATTGAATAGATAACATATCAGATGCATGGGATGACATTGAGGATAACCAGTACACACAGGTTTGAAACCTGGGGAGGAATATTAGTAAGAAGTTAAATAGGTTTCAGGCACCAAATAAACTAAACTGAGTGATGTACTAGAGGGATGAAGATGCTTTTAAAAAAAGCTAATTAACTTTTGAAAGCTTTGGTTTAGAGAATCCCAATAAGAGATCCACTCAAAGAGCTTACAGAGGCCAAAGGACAGTAGAAATTTATAAATATGTGGTAAATGATATAATCTGGAATTATTTTGTATGTTACCAGGGTAAGAGATGAACAGAAAAAAATTAAAAACACTTAAAAATATTGTTTCAATTAGAGTTCACATTCAATATTATTTTGTATTAGTTTCAGGTGTAAAGCAAGTGGTCAGACAATTCTATACTTTACAGAGTGTTCCCCAGATATTTCCAGTACCCAACTGGCACCATACACAGTCTTTACAATATTATTGACTGTATTTCCTCTGCTGTACTGTCCCCATGACTATTTTGTAACTACCAATCTGTACTTCTCAATCCCTTCACTTTTTTCACCCAGTCCCCAACCCCTCACCCCTCAGGCAGTCATCAGTCTGTTCTCTGTAGCTGTGAGTCTGTCTCTGTCCTATTGTTCATCTAAACTGTTCTTTAGATTCCACGTACAAGTGACATCATATGATACTTGTAACAGAACATCTTTTAATAAAAGTCAAATTTATCGAGGAAAAGTTTTATGCACATTAAATTCACTCCTTTTAAGTTTAGAGTTTGAATAGTCCTTACAATTGTATGTGGTCATGCAACCGCCACCATCATCAAATAGAGCATTTCCATCAATCCAAAAAGTTTCTTGTGCCCTCCCTCTGCAGGCCAGCGATTCCCTTAATCCCTTGCTGGCAACCACTAATCTGTTTTCTGTCCTTATATTTTTGCCCTTTCAAGAATGTTATGTAATGGAGTCATGCAGTGTGTACATTTGTCTGACTCTTTCACTTAGCATGATGCTTCTGAAAGATATTCATTTCATTGTCTGTATCAATAGTTCATTTTTTTCTTGTGCAATATGCAATGATACGATTTTATCAAAAATCGTTTATTCCTCTGCTGATGGAAATTTGAGTTGTTTCCAGTTTCTATTACGAGTAAGGTCACCATGAACATTTGCATATAGGTCTCTATGTGGACATATGCTTTCATTTCTCTAAGGAGAAATTGCCGAATCATAGGGTGAGTACATCTTTAACTTTGTAGGAAACTGCCGATCTGTTTTCTGAAGTGGCTATACTAGTTCTCATTTTTACGAGAAATGTGTAAGATTTCTGATTTTTCTGTTAGCTATATTTAGATAGGTTTTGATCAGATTTAGGTTCACTTCTCGTGGATGCCCGTAGGTGATGTGGTGTGCTTCCAGTTGTGCCTTGTCAGGAGGAGTAGTTTGGGTTGTCTCATTTTTGGCATTGTTAAGGTTGATCTCTGTGTTTGGGCTTTGTAAGCCTGATGCTCAAAGTTCCCTTAATGATTCACCTAATGTTTTTAGCCTTTACTTATGATTATTATCCAGGTCTATTATTTTTTGGTGGGGGTTGTAAATGGTGATTTCTATTATTGTAGAATATGTTATTTGTTTTTACTGTTGGAATTAGTCTATAAAGAAGAACTCTTCCTATTGGTACTATTCCATCACTCTAAAGTGTAGTTCATACCAGAAAGTCAGAAAAATACTTGTTTATCCCATTATTTATCAATTTTCAGAAAAATAAGATAGTGTCCCAGCCACTTTGAAAAGTGATCAGTGAGGTTTTGTCTTTTGAACTAACAATGAATTTTTATATCTTAAATATGCTTTAGTGTATCACATTCTTTATTCTTTCGATACTCAAATTTTCCCATTTTTTTGGCCAGTGAGAACCCCTTTACATTGGCCCCTGAGTCTTCTGAGAAAACCCAAATGGGACTTGCTTTCTAGGAAAAGATGTCCCAGAATCATTCGGTCTATTCTCTGCCCTAAACCTTCAACCAGTCATTCCATCAAGGAGGCTAGTTCTTTTTACTGGGAAATAGTATTTAGAGAATACAGGCTATGCAATAGGTTGCCATTATTGCTTATATATTTATATATGTATATATGTTCATACATACACATATATGCAAGATAGTGCAAAAGTAGGTTTATAATTGTAAGTATGTGAAACACAGAGTTTATTCCTGCATTATTATTTATTAATGATTGTATTATTTTCCATATGAACAATTGTAAACCTACTGTTGCCCCCCTCTGTATACCATATTTTGCCATGTACAATGCATACATTTTGCTCAAATTTTTGAGGGAAAAATAAGGATGTGCATTTTGCATGCATAGTGCCTGAAGTACCTTGTATCTGTCCTTGTGTCTTGTAATTATCTGTTAGGTAAAGTTTCTTGTACCACAATATGTTCAAAAATAAATGCTAAAATTTCTTTATAATACAAAAACCAAGTATCTAAGTATAAATAAATAAAAATTTGAATTAAAAATTAAAAGAAAAATTTTTTTCTTGAAAGTTTGGGCCAAAAACATGGGTGCACATTATACATGGCAAAATATGGTACATTCATATATGCATGTATATGTGAACAGAGGTAGGAAATTGATTTTTTTAGGAAGAGAGAAATATATTTTATATTTCATTTTTCTATTTTACATCTCCTTTTTTATGCTCAAATCTTACTTCCTTAATAACATGAATATAATTATTTATTTATTTTTTTAGTGTGTGTGCATGTGTGTGTATAGAATAAGAGTATAAATGCAGTTAAAGTTACTTTGATGGTCTTGGTGTCTAGAGGATAACTCTCTAGGGATTAAAGTAAAAATACTGTGTTTTCAAGTCATTTGCAGTTATTTGTTTCTGTGTGGTTACAAAGCTAATGTGAAATATAGTTAGGGTTTATTTCCTCTTGTTTGCTTTGATTATCTGGGATTGATTCATGAGTTATTGTTTTTTAACGAAAAACATTTACATGGTTCCAAAGTCAGACTCTACAATGAGGTACATTCAGAGAAATACAGCATTCATCTTTGTCTCCTCTACTTTGTTCTTTCCATCCTCCTAAGGACAGCCATTTTTAATTAGTTTACTTTTTCTTTCAAAAATATATGCAAGATGCAGACATTTTTGTAACATTACCTTTCTTATGTAAAGGTAGTATATTATAAATACTGGTTTACACCTTGCTTTTTTCACTTAAGAATGTGAGTCGGGCAGGGGAAAGTGGTGGCAGGAAAATGGAGACGACTGTACTTGAACAACAATTAAAAAACAAAAGAATGTAGCTTAGAAATCACTCCATATAAGCACATAGAGAGAACTTGCTGCTCTCTACAGCTGTCATATTCGTTTGTGTGGATGTACGATAGTTTCCCTTTCTGTTCTTCCTTCCTTTCCTCCCTCCGTCTCTCCCTCCTTCCCCTCCCTCCTTTCTTTCTCCTCCTCCTGGTCCTCCTTCTTCCTCTAAAATCCTCACTTGAGGATATGTTTATTGATTTTAGAGTGAGACAGAGGAACTGGCGGGGGTGGGGAAGAGAAAGAGAGAGAGAAAGAGAGAGACAGAGACAGAGACATCAATGTGAGAGAAAAACATCTATCAGTTGCCTCCCATATGACCCTGAATGGGGATCGAACCTGCAACCTAAGTATGTGTCCTGACTGGGAATTGAACTCACAAACTTTTTGGAGTACAGACCGTGCTCCAACCAACTGAGCTTCCTGGCCAGGATGCTTTCTTCTTCTTTTTTTTTGAATTGCTGCAATGAATTGCTTTGGGCACACATCACTTTTTATTTTTGTCAGTTTATATTTGGAGTAGATTTCTAGAAGTGAGATTGATAAGTCAAAGCATAAATACATACATAAACATATACATATACATGTATATATTGTAAATTTACCCTGTATAAGGATGTTTTGCATATTCATAAGCAATATATGAGGTTGTGTGAGCCTCTCCAGCCTTACTAACAGAATTTTATCAAAAATTTTGGATATTTGCCAATTCTAAAGATTAGAAATTGTATCTTAGTGGAGTTTCAATTTCTCTTATAAATGAGTTTGGCAGCTTTTTACATGCTTAAGAGCTATTTATGTATTTTTTCCATGAATGAGAAATCATTTTAATTTATAGTCTTTAAATAATGTCTATTGGCTCCTTGCTGTGAAAGATGAGGAAAGAGGATTTTTTTTTACTTTTCTGTCTTGTTTGATGTGTGAGTTTGCTCGTCTGTCCACCATGTCCCCAAGTATTTGTGTATTGGATGCTTCTAATGTATCTTTGTAATGTTTTATTTTTTGCTTCTATTTGTTTATTGAGTTCTTCTGTCTTGGCTTTTATTATCTTATGATGCTTTATTACCTCCCCTTTTAACTTTGTAACTTCTTTCCATTCTTTTTAAAAGAAAGAACATATTATATGTGTGTGTGTGTCTGTGTGCATATTTATGCAAACTTGATTTATCGTCCCTTCTTTCCTTCACTCTGCTTGATCTCTAGTGGTTCCCTTGGCTACATAGGTTTTGTCAGACAGTTAAAAATGGCGCATCATCATGCTAATCCTACCCTACCACTTCTGTGATTCTATAGTCTCAAACTGGGTCTTTATATAGCTATCTCCCTTTGGTTCCTGTACCTATCTATGCCTTACTTGTTAATATGCTAACCTGAGAACACCTGGGCAGCAATTTCAGGTTTGTGGCACTTTTAGAGAAAATTATTTCCTATTGAGGTGTATATAGGCTTTAATGCTCCTTTAAAAAATTTGATCAAGATATTACTGCATTTCTTTGTAGTTTGGTGTAATGACAAGTTTCCTTGAAGATAGTGGTCTTAATTTTAGTCTTTTTTGTCTTTGATTATTTTTGGTGGAAGGCAGTGACTGAAACGCGTGTGGACTCTACCATATATTATAAGAAATCCTAGGAAGGATGACAATGATGTTTCTCTTAGAGGTCTGTACAGGGCACAGAGATAAGGAAGTATTGTTTACTTCTACCATGCTCACGCGTGTGTGTTAAGAGTAAAGAGTATTTGCATTGAAGCTGGATGGATAAACAGGTACTTGTCAAGTGGTTAATGGGGAAGGGCACTCCGGGCAGAGAGAACAGAGTGAATTAAAGGCGAGAGGGCCTTGAAACTCTGTGGTCCATTCAGAGAACTGCAAATTCTTTAGCAGGGGCAGAGGTGGGTTAAAGAGAGAGAAAGCTGGAGAGGTGGCACAGAACAAATCGCCTCGACTCATATAGTGGAGCCTGAATTTATTCTGTCAGAATGGAGAATCATTAAGCATTTTAAGTAGTGGATTAGTGTAACACAATCTCATTAGACAGCTGACTTTGGGAATTGTTTGAAGAGTGAATTGGAGGAGAGAAAAACTAAAAGGAGGGAGGCCATTACAGTCTAAGTAAGTCTAATGAGCGTCTGAACTAAGGAAGTAGCAGTAGGAAAGTAGAAGAAATGCCTTTATGAGAGGAGTTAAGGGGGCAGAAGCAATGTGATTTTCTCACTAATCTGAGGTGAAGAGAGAGGCAGAGTAAAAGAAAATATTCTGGATGATATTCAAGTTGCTGGGTTGGGTGCCCAGCTGTGTGGTGATGTCATTAATCTATATCAGAAGTGAAGATGGCAGCGACAAGTTTTGGGGAAAAGATCGTGAGTTCAGTTTTGAGGTACCTATGAGATGGTCCAGCGGGCAATGGATTTGGGGCTGTGAAGTTCAGGTGAGAGATCTGGACTGTAGATAAAGTTTTGTGAATTGGAGACTGTCTTGTAAATTGAAACTCTAGGATGAGATTGCTCTGAGAAAACCATGCATTGTGAAGAGTGGCTAGGATATAAGAGATTGTACCTGGGGCAAGGCCCCTACTTAGCAAAGGCGGTAGATAAGGAGAAATCAGCAAAAGACACTGGCAAAGAATGGTCAGGAGAGCAGGAGAGAAGCATGGAAGTGGTGTTTCGAAGCCAGAGAAGTTTTTTATTTTCTATTTAGAGAATAGTTAGCATGTGGGATGAGAAATAAATAGGCTTAATGGGTCTGTCACCAGGGTTCCTGGAGAAACTTAAAAAGTCATGGTAAAATAGTGAACTTGGAGGGCTAGGTTGAAAGATTCTGGTGCAGACTTTTAAAAACTCTTAAAGCAATATGGAAGAATAAAAAACCAGGAGGCAGAGGAGCTGAAGTTCTCAAAACAGTCACATACTATTGGTATTCCTAAGTGTAGGAATATATTTATAGAAAAATGAATTTAGTATTTTCAGAGACTTTGGTCTCATTTTTTAGAATTCTGATAAGCAGGCTCTTAATTATGCCAAGCTAACCAGAGAACAAAGAAGAAACAGGAGTTTTCTGGCTTCAAATTGAGGTTGACAAAAACTCCACTTTCTTTATCATTCTCTTTTTGTTTACTACCTTTCAAAAATACTAGACCTTAAGAGAGTTCATATATGCTTGAGCTGTGTTTTAATAATATGGAGTGGAACTGACCCATAGGCCCAAATGGATTTGCAGGAATGAAAGCCACTGTCACTTTCAAGGTGTATATGAAGGGCATGTTACTTCTGCCCTTGTTGCTTAAACTTGATGCCTCATAGCTGAAGGTTATTCTTGTTCTGAGTGATTTAATAAAAGCTTCTCTGAAGTCTCAAATATTATATTATCTTCTTGGATTTCATTTGGAGTAATTTAGTTCTTTGGCTTTCATGCTGGGCTTATATGAGATGGGATCTCATAGAGTCTAGATTCTGGTATAATTTTTATATGGTTTTTACAAAATTAAGTTGAAAGGCATTGCTACACCGGATAACTATGGGACATTTCTGTCCTTTCTCCCTAGCTGCAATTTTAAAAATGTATGGCATTGTGAAATATAGGGGAACTTATAGTGTGAACTGGCATTTTATAAAGTAACAGGAAGGGACTGTTATCAGGAGAAGTGTAATGAGGTCATCTTTTAAAATTCTTATATACAGTGTTATTTTTCAATTAAATCATAAGTTGAGTTACAACTTTTTGCTTCCTTTATTTTGGAGAGAAATTAGACTTGATCAGACATTCATGATAAGAGGGGCATAATGTAGCCCTGGATGATATGGCTCAGTGGACTGAGTGTCAGCCTGCAAACCAAAGAGTCACTCGTTCAATTCCCAGTCAGGGCACATGCCTGGGTTGCAGACAGGTCCCCAGTAGGGGGCAGATGAGAGGCAACCACACATTGATGTTTCTCTCCTTCTCTTCCTCCCTTCCCCTCTCTCTAAAAATAAGTAAATATAATTTTTAAAAAAGATATAATTTAAAATCTAAGCATCAGTAGAATATGTTGTTTTTCTTTGTTAATTTCATATTATTTAAGGCATCTTTCAGATTTTTAAGGACAAGTTTTACTTATTTATTTATTTACAGACAGAGGAGAAGGGAGGGAGAAAGAGCGGGAGAGAAGCATTGATGTGAGAGAGAAACATCAATCAGTTTCCCTCCTTTGAGCCTTCCCAGGGCCCCAACCTACAACCTAGGCATGTGCCCTGATCAGGAATTGAACCAGCGACCTCTTGTTTTGCAGGACAACACCCAACCAACTGACTGACAGTGGTCAGGGCTCAGAGTTTTTAAAAACTATTTGTGCAGCTTTCATCTAGGTTGTATGTGTGTGGAAGCAAGTTTTATTTTAGTTACTGTGGCAAGAGTAAGTACGTATTTTAGTGCAATTTAATTTTGTTTGATTCTTCCCATACAGAATCAATAAAACATAACTTTTTTGAGAGTAGGTTCTTAACTTGATTATTTTCCAAAGAACTTCAATTAGATGACTAAAGAAAGTTTTAATTAAGAGAACTTTAAATGCTTTCAAGAAGCTTTTAAAGTTTGAGTTACAAGTGCTAAAGATACTTTTATTATAAAGTATAACACTGTTTTGTTAAAACCTAGAGTTCTTGGAAGCCAAGGAAATGGAAAGTATGGACTCCTGGGGATCCCGATAGGCAGCGCGTTGTAGCACGTTCAGTAACTGTAGCCCTAATCCCGAAGCATGCCTTCTTCCTGACACCCCTGAATTGATTTCAAACGCTCGAGATCCCTTGTGAGGCCTTTGTGAGTTAGGAATTTTTTAAAGAAGCATTTAGGAATGCTGAATTTCTAATTAATGCACATGTAGGAAATATGCCATAGAATTTGAAGCCAAGAGATCCTATAAAATAAGGCACCAGAGGGAAGCTTTGTTTTAAACTCTTTTGTTATGGGAACAAAGAGTGAAAACATTCTTGAAGAGTAATTACAAGCTCTATGGATGACAGAGACATGTTTATGCTAAATGTAGACATTAGGTTCTGCTTTTCTACTGAAAAGGGAATAATGATATCAATATTTGTTGAGCCATTGTTAGGTGTCAGAGATATAAACCAAGTTGTGGTTTTTATATGGATTTTTAAATTTAATATTCAATAGGTTAAATAAGAACCTATTCTGCTCTTGCCCTCTCCCCATACTTGTTTTTTTCTGAAATGATTGTTCCAGAATATAAACACGACCATATTCTCAGTGCTCAAACCCATGAAGTACTTTCCGTTGGGCTCAACATGTTCTGCAGCCCCCACCACATTACCTTCCTGATCTTTCCTACTAAGCCATGCGTAGCTCACTCTAGTCTGCTCCATTTATGCTGGCTTACTCACTGTTCCACAGATGTGTCAGCAGTCTCCTGTTGTCAGGATTTTGGAAGGACCTTCTCCCACGTGTCTGCTTGGCTAATTTCCTCACCTCTTCAAGTCTTTGCTCAAATGTCCCCTTCTCAATGATGCTAATCTTGATTTTATTGAGTACTGCAATCTGCTCGCAACTTCTCTGTCACCTGGAAGTCTATTTCCTTTGCCAGATTGGGGAAGTTCTCCTTTATTATTCATTTAAATAAGTTTTCCACTTGTTGCTTTTCCTCTTCCCCTTCCGGTATCCCTATAATTCAGATGTTGGAATGTTTAAAGATGTTCTGGAAGTTTCTAAGCCTCTCCTCATTTTTTGAATTCTTATTTCTTCATTCTTTTCTGTTTGGTTGTTTCTTTCTTCCTTCTGGTCCATTCCATTGATTTGAGTCCCAGTTTTCTTCCCATCACTGTTGGTTCCCTGTGCATTTTTCTTCACTTTACTTAGTGTAGCCTTCATTTTTTCATCTAATTTGCAACCAAAATCAACCAGTTCTGTGAGCATCCTAATCACCAGTGTTTTGAACTGTGCATCTTATAGGTTGGCTATCTCTTGGTTGCTTAAAAATATTGGCTCTGGGGCTTTGATTTGTTCTTCCATTTGTGCCATAAATTTTTTGGTCTGTTCACGCCTGTTACATATGAGGGGCGGAGCCTTAGGTGTTCACCAGGGCGGGGCAACCCACAACACTGGGTTGTGATGTCGTATGTGGAGGCAGGGTCAGAGAGGGAACAATGGTGCTTGTTCTGCTTGTATTTCAGTCCCTTCTGCCACTTTCCACAAGCAAATTGTGCCCTTCTGGTGCTGGTTCCCGGGTGGGTGGGCTTGTGTGTATTCTAGGACCCTGTGGGTCTCTCCAACAAACTGTCCAGTGAGGCCGGGAGTCTCTGCTGGCATCTCCACCCCCATAAGTGTTTTAAATGGGTACTTTTAGGGTTTATTTCCTGGTGCTGGAGCACTGGGTTGCACGGTCTGTCTCACTGCCTGTTTTCGCCTGGTTTATCTGCATGTGAATGTGTGACCATGGTCAGCCAGTCGCCTTGCGTGCCTCACTGGGTCTGCTCGTTGCCACCCTGATCCCGGAGTCTGCCAGCCACTGCCTGTGTGTCTGGGTCCACCAGCCACTGCTTTTTCCTACCACGACCCCTCTCTGCCAGCTGCCAACTTGCCCCTCTTACTGGTCTGGTTGAATGGTTGTCGGACTTCTGTATAATTCAGTTTTCTGTCAGTTCTGGGTGCTTTTTTGTTTCTAAATTTTTGTTGTCCTTAATTTTGTTTGTGTGAGGAGGCACAGTGTGTCTACCTATGCCTCCATCTTGGCCGGAAGTCCTCCCAGCCCAAAGACACTTTTGATAAAAGACTTATTGGGAGAGACACCTATTCCCAGATGAAACCATCAAAGGCATGTGAACCTATGTTTGCTAGTGTTAGGATAATAATTAGAGCTTAGAAAGAACCATGTTAATAGAGGTGATGCATAGTAATTATCTAGAGAATTTTACATGAGAGGTCAATAATGAATAACTAGTAAACAATAGTAAATTTAGGAACCTGGAAAACATAAATTAAATATAATCTTATGGGTATTAATAAATCATAAATTAAATGTTTTTGTTGTGTTTTCTGAGTATTTAATTAATTAACTTATGAAGGTGATATTGAATGTTCATAAAATAATTTTTCCAGTTTTATTGAGATACAAGTGACACATCATTATATAAGGTTCAGGTATACAGCCTAATGGTTTGACTTACATATATTGTGAAATGATTACTGCAATAAGTTTACTTAGAATCCATTATCTCAAAAAGATACAATAAAAAGATAAAAAAGAAAGCATTTTCTTTGTGATGAGAACTCTTAGGATTTATTCTCTTCACAACTTTCATATATATCACCTAGCAATGTAACTACAGTCATCATGCTATACATCACATCCCTAGTACTTACTTCTTTTATAAATAGAAGTTTGACCTTTTGGCTATGTTTCTCCAATTCCCTCTTCCCTCCCCCCACCTCTAGTAACCACAAATCGGATCTCTTTTTCTATGAGTTAAAAAAATTTATTCCACATATATGTGGGATCATATACTATTTGTCTTTTTCTGTCTGACTTATTCACTTAGCATAATGCCCTCAAAGTCCATCTGTGTTGTTGCAGATGGCAGGATTTTTTTTTGGCTGAAAATATTTATCTGTGTATGTACATGTGTGTGCACGCCACAGCTACTTTATTCATTTGTTGATGAACACTTAGGCTGTTTCCATGCCTTGGCTATTGTAAATAATGGTGCTATGAACATGGAGGTGAAGAATCTTTCCAAGTTAGTGTTTTCATTTCCTTTGGATATGTTCCATAATTGGAATTGATGGATCATATGGTAGTTATGTTTTTAATTTTTTAAGGATCCTCCACACTTTTTTCCATAGTGGCTGCACTAGTTTCAGTTCCCAACAACAATGCACAGGGTTCCCTTTTCTCTATATCCTCACCAGCATTTGTTCTCTCTTGTCTTTTTGGTGGTGGCCATTCGAGCAGGTGTGAGGTAATATCTCATTATGGTTTTGATTTGCATTGCCCTAACGACTAGTAATGTTAAGCGTATTTTCATCTACCTGCTGGCCATTCATATATCTTCTTTGAAAAAAGTCTATGAAGTTTGTTTGCCCATTTTAAAATTGGGTTATTATTATTACTATTGCTATTGAGTTGTAAGAGTTATTTATATATTTTGATATTAACCCCTTATTAGATATATGTTTTGCAAATATTTTTCCTATTCCCTAGGTTGTCTTTTTTTCCCTTAATCCTCACCCAAGGATATGTTTATTGATTTTAGAGAGGGAGAGGAAGAAAAGTGGGGAAGAGAGAGAGAGAGAGAGGGAAACAGAGAGAGAAATATTGTTTGGTTGCTTTCGTGTATGTGCTCAGACTGGGGATTGAATGCCAAACCTATGTATGTGCCCTGACTGGGAGTTGAAACTGCAACCTTTTGGTGTGCAGGACAATGCTCCAGTCACCTGAGGCACACTGGCTAGGGCTGGTTATTTCTTTTGCTGTGCAGAAGTGTTTTGGTTTGATGTAGTTCCATTTGTTTATTTTTGATTTTGTTGCTTATGCTTTAGGTGTCATATCCAAAAAATCATTACTAAGACCAATGTCAGGGATCTTTATTCCTATGTGTTCTTCTAGGAGTTTCATGGTTTCAGGTTTTGCATCCATCTCAAGTTAATTTTTGTGAGTGGTGTAAGATAGGGGTCTAGTTTCACTTATTACCTTTTAATAAAAAAGGTAGAGAAATATATAATACATATAGTAAATACACACACTTGCATGGAGACTCATAGACCAAAAAAAAAGAATAGCAACAGATTACTCAGATGGGGGTGGGAGAAAAGAAGAAAAATGACATTTTTGCAAAATATTAATAAAAATTTTCCTCTATAGATTAAAAAATTGTTATAATACCATTGTGCGGTGGTACATTTTCATAATTTTAGGAAGTCTTCTCTTCAAAGTGGAATAATTAATGACTTATTACTGTAACATCTGTGAGAAATACACGTCTTCAAAGACTGAGGAAACAATAGTAAAAGCAAATCTGACCAATAAGGAAGAATTTGGTGTTATATGGAGTGCTAGAAAGTTTGGGCAGGCTTGTCCTCAAGTAGTGAGCAGAGTGAAGGTACAAACGTAGGCCTGCATAATGGATACCTACATATGTATATGTTACAAATCAAACTAACAAGCTACTAAAATAGGTTCTATCCTCCCATCTTTCTACCTTGAAAACTGTGTCTTCAAAATGCTGTGAAAGGCAAGATCTGGATTTAGAATTCTTGAATTCCTTGATGTCTTGTTAGAATGAGGTGGTGTAGGATGCTCACTCTGCCCCTGACATGTTGTCTGCTCTCTTCTGTTCTCACTTCTAACTCTGTTTTGCTCTTGGGAGGCCTTGAGTACGTGCAAACAGACAGCCCCATCTGTACATCCAAGCTCCATTCATACTCAGCACACAGCTGCCTTTAGGCTACTTCTCATGTGTAGAGATGGGCACATTGAGTTATTCACTATTGGAATGATGGATTTCAGGAAGAGGCTGACATAGATACTGAAGTGGGCTTGGGCTGGTTGAGCACAAAGTTGGGGTACTGAATACCCTGAGAGAGTCAGGAAGGGTAGGTGTAAGCTCTGGGGGGCATATCACCTTAGCTCCATGGAGTCTTCCAAAGCCCCTGGACACTACTGGGTTGGGAGAAAGTGATTGTTTTATTGTAGAGGTGACAGTGGTAAGTAAGACAATGGTAGACACAGTCACACATTTATCCTAGACTTTAAGGGAAGGGAATTTCAGATTAACAGTAAGTATGACATAAGGGGAATGGGATAAATCAAAAATGAAGGAAGCAGATGCACAGTCACAGGAGCTGGGCTTTACTACTTTTTCTCTCACCAGAATTTCAGAGGAGCTGATGTGTTTAAGTATTCCATAAATTACCATCAAACAACATCAGTGACTCAAAACCACAGTATGTGTGTAGGGAGCACAAACTTGAAAAGCATGTGGATCAAAGATGGGAAGAGCGACACACGATTGAAGGAAATAAAAGGAAGTAGCCAAAACTAGGAAAAGTAATGTTGGAAAGGCTTTAACACTTCTCAGTTGCTAGGGTTAGAAGGACATGCTGAAGGAAAGAAAGAGGGGCTTCCTAAGCTATAGTCCGAAGAAAGAGAAATAAAAAGAATAAGGAATGAATGCATGATCAGATGATATGAGACTAACAGATGGCAGATAATGCACATAAACTCCTTTGTCAAATTGGCGAGGGTGGAACAAGCACTGATACAAAGAAATGAATTAAGTGGGAAAAATCAGGTAAGTTACAATTAGTATTAAAATATGAATACATAAATCCTGGTGTCATATATGATATCTTGAACTATGCGAGAAAGTGACCTGCTATGTCTCTGGGGCGGAAATTAGGTGACCAGAGGACAGGAATGGGAGAGAGACTTGTCTTTACTATATATGTGGTTGAACCTTGTGTTACTTGATAAAATTTTTTTCATTAATTAAAAACAAATGAAACTCCACATAATAAAAACAAAGGGGAGAGCCCAGCCTCTTTAAATTAGTTGAAGTATGTATACATTGAAGTATTATGTCTCTGAGCTCTAAAGTGATTTGCAGATGTGTTCACAGTCCCTCTCTCGGGAGTCACTGAGAAATGACAGACCTGCCAGAAAGCAAAGGAAGGGCAAATATCTATATTTTAAAATAGGTAAAAAGGTGGCTTCTAAAATTAGACTGGACCTCTAGGCACAAAACTGTAGGAAAACTGAAAACTTAAAATGTAACTAAATGACAGTAATTGCTACCAGTCAGCATACATTCTCCAGGAACAAGTTATGTCGAACTTGATTTAAAAAAAATTGAATTCTTAAATAGGAATGTGTAGAAAGGGCATCTCTATTTCAGTACAGCATTTAAAAATTTTTCCCATAGTATTTTTGGACAACATTTAAAAAAAGATTTTACTTATTTTATTTTTAGGGAGAGGGGGAGGGAGAGAGAGAAAGATGTGGGGGGAGAAACATATATCAGTTGTCTCTGACACACCCCTAACTGAGGACCTGGCCCACAACCCAGGCATGTGCCCTGAGTGGGAATTGAACTGGTGACCTTTTAGTTTGCAGGCTGATGCTCAATCCACTGAGCCACACCAGCCAGGGCTGGACCAAATTTTAAAAAGTAGATTACTTCATACAAAAGTGATTAGTAACTGGTTGAAATTAACATCTGAAGTGTTTATTAATTGACCGTTATGAATCTGGAAGGAGGTTTCTACTAAAATCACAATCAGGTTTCATGCCTGGCCCTTATATGCTCAGTGACTTAACTGGGAACTATAGAATTCATACTGAAGAAATCAGGGAAAAAAATCCCATTTGCTATAGCAACAAGAAAAATAAAGTACCTAGGAATAAATCTAACCAAGGAGGTAAAAAACTTGTACTCAGAAAACTACACAACACTGAAGAAAGAAATTAAGGAAGACACAAATAAATGGAAGCATATACCATG